>BSBK01010107.1:0-52500 GCA_027943335.1 Chamaecyparis obtusa
ATGTCAATTTTCTCATTTCTCATTGGCCGTTGACTTCCACAGTGGTTTTGACTTGTCAAAAGGGTTTTAGGTTGTTTTCTCAGTGTATTTGAGCCATTCATTTGCCAAGAAGGATCTTTCATTGACGGTTGCATTTTAATTTGAGGTCCCGCTAGCCGTTAACATTGAAAATTTTTGTGTTGGTTTCCTGCTAGGGTTTTGTATTTCAATGGCCATGGATGACAATTTGGTAGCTAGAATTGATTTCTTCAGGACAAGGATGGTTAGAAGATGATAATGAGTGATCAGATCATTGGTGTCGTAGATTTTGTAGGGTACCATGTCGGTTGAAATACTTAATGGGTTACTGCCACCTTTTGCAGGGTGATTATCAAGAATAGAAATATCTATGAGATCATATTTGAAGCCTTCATCACTTAGTGGAGTTGCAGGTGGGTAGTTGAGTCAAGGTTGTTGTGTCTGTAGGTGAGCTTAGTACAAGATTAACATGGAAAGAAAGATATGATTTGATCACTAGCTATTTGGCATTAGTTCTCAGTGTACCTAGGGTTTGATTTTTTATTGTAATTCTTTGTAACCCTAGTTAGGTTAAAATTTTTGACTCCTACCTGTGTGCAGTTGAGTGATGTATATATTTTTTTTTGAGAGCTTTAGAGAAGGAGAATTGACCTTTTCTATAAAAAGAGAGGTCCATAATTGTAGAAGAAATTCATCTTTCTTAAAGGTCATCTGTGGTATCATCTCTACCCTCTGGCTTATACAATTGTAAGATTCCCATTGATAATACAAATATTGCAGAGGTATTTTGTGACAATCCTTCATGTCCCTATGCTTCCTTGTTTGGATTATCTCTTATTGGATTAAGGTTTATGAATGCTTTCAGTGATATTTAGGTTTCCTGATCCCTCTTTCTTTCTACATTTTGTGTGTTATTGTGTTTGATCTGATTTAGATGTTTTGTTGGTATACTACAACCCCCTAGCAGTCTTGTCTCAATCCTACACTGAGTTGCAGAAGTGAATGTCTGCTTGCAGGTCATAAGTTGTGCTTTATGTTCAGACCCTCTTATGAATCACTTATGCAAGCCTATTTAGTAAGTTGTGACCTACTATACCTAAGCCTTTCATTGATTTCATCCTTCTATACTGAGATCCAAACCTTAATTTTGGTGTATCACCTAGTAGGTAGTTTGCTTTCAAGTTATTTCCATTTCAATACTCACTCTATCTCTTTTCCCTTCAAGATTTACTTTTCCTGTCAAGAAGCAAATTAAGGTGATTATCCAAGAGGAACCATCCTAGAACCTAGAGGTCTCATCTGAGTTAGCAAAGGTCCCACAACCTAGAGATGATTCCCATGTTATACTAAGTTATCAAGACCAAGATAGTTTGAACTAAGGGTGAAAACTTAGTGTATAACATTTCTGGCACGCCCAGTGGGACCACAAAAGAAGTTCATTGAAAAAGGTATACTATCTTTGATATTCTGATAACATGCTACAAACCTAGAAGAGGTCATTTTTCTGCATATTTGGCGACTCTGGAAAGTCTACTAGTTTCAAAGATCAGGTGCTGGTATGTTTCAAATCTTTCATATTCAGATTCTAGCTAATTGCATGAGTAGACATGTCAAGTTATTATGGATAGTTAGGTTACTCACCATCTTATTATGAGAATAATGCTCAATGGGCTAGCCATCAGCCTTATCAAAGCCACCTAAAGCCTACTTTTATCCTGAGTTTCCATACTATACAAGGCTATCAATATATCCAACATGCCCCAAATGAATATGCCCTCATACAAGATTATGAGCAGGCCCTACAAAAAGATGGATCATGGGCACAAAGGGCACAACAAAAAATGCAAAGCTAGTTGCCCCATCCTATTTACCACCCACCCTCCCCTTCTCAGCCTATTTGGCAATAGACTCAGAGCTCAAAATTCATGAAAGAGCAAGACAAGACAAAGAATCTGTTACTTGATCTAATTAAGCAAGTGTCTAAGATCAGAGAGTAGCAGGAAATGGAAGCTCAAAGTTACAAGCAAGGGTTAGTCCCTTACCAGGTGATAAAGACTCTTGTTGATGAGCAACAAATAATAAATTTCCAAGAAGAGATCAATTGCCGAGCAGGCATTGAGACAACAAGGTTGAGATCACAAGTTACTCTACAGGAGGCTCCTAGACATAAAATTCCAAGCTGGAGGACCCATTTGTCTCAAGATCCTACACCTAAAGAGCCTACAAAGTGCTCATTTCCAAGTTTTAGGATTACCCTTCAAGAATCTAAGCTTATTTTGGAGCAGTTGCAACCTTATTGTGGTTTGCAACAGCCTAAAGACTATATTGAGACATAGCCAGCTGCAAGGGACCAACACCAAGATGATAGGGCTTTTAGTTTTCCAAGCTTCAAGACATGTATGCCTTCTATGTACCCCTCTAAGCTCCCTCAATTTCACATCCCAATTTTTAAGGAAAAAAACTCCTTCCAAGAGCCTAGACTTGAGGTGCAGCCTACCACTCTGCAAGATCTGCCTGTTCAAGAAATTTTTTTATCCCAAGAGGCCTCTCTGGTCTCTTAGGATGATGAAGTGTTTATGGATACCCTAATGGACTCTACCTCCTGGTTGTTAGATGCCAAATCTTTTCAAAGATACTAGTCTAGTCTCTAAGCAAAGACCTGTGGTAGATGAGCTTTCATGTGATGAGGAGGTGGAAGTTGATGCTCATCCTAAGCTCTTGGTTGTTTTGTATGATAAGCTTCCCCTCCTTGTTGATGATGAAAAAGAGACCATGCCATTACCTATGGTTGAAGGTCAATCAGAACAAGAGGTCCACCATCAACAGGAGTTTGACACAAAGGAGGATGCTATGCTTTTATTTGATAAGCTGCCTAGTTTTGTTGGGCAGGATGATAAAGTTATGGAGGAGCTTTTCCAAGAAAAGAACATAGATAGAAGCCTCAAAGAGTATGATTTTTCCAATATCATAGAGGCCTTTTGTGATAAATTGAATGATGAATCCCTATTCCTTGGAATGGAGGTTCATAGCTATGTTCCTATAGAAGGAGGCCTAGTTTTGGATTGCTCTCTTTTTTGAGAGACTGCTGCATGAGCAAGAATTGGAGCTAGTTCCAAAACTTCAGGATGTTGACAACTTTGATCAGCTCTTAGCCTATTTAAAAGAAGGGGATGATAGTCCCCTATCCATGGATGATGAGTTGACATGGCTATCCATGATGGAGGGCATCCATGAAGATGAAGAAGAAGCCATCAAGGAAAGTCCCACCTTCAGACTTTCAAGAGGCTGCACCATCAGATGCTTGGCACAGAAGGAGTTTACCTATTTTTGCAGAGGTAGTTAATAATTATTTGACAAATTTTTGTGTGCCTCATATCCTTGTGGCTATCCTCATGGGTCCAATGCAAAATATCCTAATAAGGCAAGGTAGCTATTTTTCACAACTAGTGAGTGGTTATGTTTGACCAAGTTTTTGTAACTAGTTAGTTTAGGATAAGTTAGGTTTTCCTACTTTTTGTCCTTGTTTTCTAGCTTAGTTCCATGTTTTCCAAGAAGTGCCCGAGCACAATTTTGTTCCAGGTTTCTCTGCCAAAGTTTTGTGCTTAGTATGACCCCATGCCCAATGAATTATGTCAAGGCCACTAGTTTTCCATGTCTAGCAGGCTGACATCCAGCAGCAATCGCCAAAATGTTACCCAAATTTTCCTATTTTATACAAATTTGGCTAAATCTATCCCCTGGTCTACAGGTCCCAAAAATTCATAAAACTAGCCTTCATTCAATTTTCATGTTACTCTATCCTAGCCTCTCCATTAGACCAAGTTCCCGTCAATATAAAAAAAATTCTATGAATTGGTCTTGTCTTCACAATCTTCTTGAAGTTTGTCCTACCCTACTGCAACTTCTTTTAGCTTGCGAATAGGATCCTCCAGGTTTCATGGCTTGCAATATAAACCTTATGTTCTTCAATGTGTCACCTTGTTCTAGTTTTGATCACACATCCTAAGGTGTCGAAGCTAGAGAGATATTCAAGTTTTGAGGTCCATTGGATTCTTTCATGTTGGATGGTGTCTATGTGCGCTACTGTGACTGTGTGCCAAAATTGTCTAACATTTTTTCTATTTGCGCTATAATGACATGGTGGGTTCCAATTTTTTAAGGTCCAGTCACTTAATCTCCCAATCTTGGTGGTTAGTTCCTTAACTTTCTGAGATCTGGTGGGCAGTTAGTTCTTCTTTAGTTGCATGATCACTAAATCCTCTGGTGGTCAAGTTTTGTGGGGTCCCGGTTAGAAGGATCTGATGGTCGACGTATCATCACATAGGCCATTGTCAAAGCATGACATCTTTCGATGACCGTCGATTCTCCCATTTGTGCAGTACTTCAAACTTTAGGTAGGTTCACTACTAGGTGTTTGTAGTTGGTGGCATTTCATTGGTCCACATGTGATGAGTCAGTTTTTCTATCAGTGGGACCAGATTCTTTCGGCAGTCAGAGGTTCTGACAATCTGCAGAGGATCGACGGCTGGCATATCTTCTCAAGGTGATTTTCTAGGACATGAGATTATGCATCGACTGTCAATCTTGCTTTATTACAAAAGGCTCTAACAGTGGGTCCTTCCTTACTGATGTGCTCATGTATGAATGGTCCACATAGTGATGACTGGGTTTGCAAGTGGGTCTGATGTCAAAGCCTACCGAGGTGTTTGCTGATAGAGCGACTGAAATGAATAAGAGAATGCCAAGTTGCATAAATGGGCCCAAAATAGTAAAGTTTTCTGTGAATGCATGGATAAAGGTTTCATGTATTCGCTAGATAGAACTGGGGTTAAGGAAAAGTTTAAATGACTTGGTGACTAAGGGAAAATGAACCCAAGGTAAAACTTAGGGTTAAGTTTGCAGTCAAATCTCAAGCACAGGGTTAAGAATGGTATTTCACAACTGAGAAAATTCTTCAATCGCGTAGTCATTGAATGACTTAAAGGAGGAAAGGCTCGAGGTGGGTCCAAATATGCTGACATGTCGATTTGCTCATTTCTCATTGGACATTGACTTCCATGGTGGTTTTGACTTGTCAGAAGGGTTTTAGGTTGTTTTCTCAGTGTATCTGAGCCATTCATTTTCTAGAAAGGATCTTTCATTGACGGTTGTGTTTTAATTTGAGGCCCTGCTAGCCGTTAACATTCAAAATTTTTGTGTTGGTTTCTTGCTAGGGTTTTGTATTTCAATGGCCATGGATGATAGTTTGGTAGTTGGAATTGATTTCTTTAGGACAAGGATGGTTAGAAGATGATAATGAGTGATCTGATCATCGGCGCCATGGATTTTGCAGGGTACCATGTCAGTTGAAATGCTTAATGAGTTGCCGCCACCTTTTGCAGGGTGATTATCGAAAATAGAAATATCTACAAGATCAGATTTGAAGCCTTCATGGCTTAGTGGAGTTGAAGGTGGGTAGTTGAGTCAAGTTTGTTCTATCTGTAGGTGAGCTTAGTACAAGATCAACATGCAAAGAAAGATATGATTTGATCACCAACTATTTGGCATTAGTTCTTAGTGTACCTAGGGTTTGATTTTTTATTGTAATTCTTTGTAACCCTAGTTAGGTTAAAAATTTTGACTCCTGCCTGTGTGCAGTTGAGTGATGTATATATTTGTTTTTGAGAGCTTTAGAGAAGGAGAATTGACCTTTTCTATAAAAAGAGAGGACCACAATTGTAGAAGAAATTCATCTTTCTTAAAGGTCATTCGTGGTATCATCTCTACCCTCTGGCTTATACAATTGTAAGATTCCCATTGATAATACAAATATTGTAGAGGCATTTTGTGACAATGCTTCATGTCCCTGTGCTTCCTTGGTTGGATTATCTCTTATTGGATTAAGGTTTATGAATGCTTTCAGTGATATTTAGGGTTCTTGATCCTTCTTGCTTTCTACAATTTTGTGTGTTATTGTGTTTGATCTAATTTAGATGTTTTGTGGGTATACTACAACCCCCTAGCAGTCTTGTCTCAATCCTACACTGAGTTGTAGAAGTGAATGTCTGCTTGCAGGTCATAAGTTGTGCCTTATGTTCAGAACCTCTTATGAAACACTTATGCAAGCCTATTTAGTAAGTTGTGACCTACTAGACCTAAGCCTTTCATTGATTTCATCCCTCTATACTGAGATCCAAAGCTTAATTTCAGTGTATCACCTAGTAGGTAGTTTTCTTTCAAGTTATTTCCCTTTCAGTACTCCCTCTATCCCTTTTCCCCTCAAGATTTAATTTTTCTATCAAGAATAAAATTAAGGTGATTATCCAAGAGGAACCAACCTAGAACCTAGAGGTCTCATCTTAGTTAGCAAAGGTCCCACAACCTAGAGACGATTCCCATGTTATACTAAGTTATCAAGACCAAGAGAGCTTGAACTAAGGGTGCAAACTTAGTGTATAACAGTATGTATGTATAGGCACACATACACACACAAATATATATATATATATATATATATATATATATATATATATATATATATATATATATATATATATATATATATATATATATATATAGATATATATATATATACATATACATATACATATACATATACATATACATATACATATACATATACATATACATATACATACATGTATATATGTATATACACATATATACATATTTATACATGTATATACAGATATAAATGAAAAAATATTGTTAATATAAAAATTGACATATACTAGAAAAAATGTTGAATTTTTTATTTAGAAAATGATGTTGGACAATCACTTTCTGCTCGAGAACTTTCATTCCAAACAAAAATTTGATACTCCTAAGAGTTGATTTTGTTGTCATTAGTTATGAGGAAGTTATTATGTTTGTCAAAGTCATTTGGTAATGGAGAAAAGAGAAGTTAGTAAGGCAGAGAATATCATTCGATATAGGAAATAAGTAAACAAGGAATTTCGATAAAGAAGAATCAAGCACAAGCACTGAGTGAGGTAGAATCAAGCATTGAGAACCAAGCTATACCGAGCACCAAAATGAGAAGAGAAGGAAATTACCAGGTTAAGGAAAACAATTTACCAAGCAGAATAGGCTGACACCAGAAGAATTCTATGTACATTGAACTTAGACACCGATCAGAAAATGGTTTACCAATCTCGAGGAGATTTCATAAGAGAACATTGGAGATTGAAATCTAATTATTACACATGATTTCAAGGTAAGTTTAGCCAATGAGAATTAAGGATGAAATATACATTGGAAGTGTACCAAATGCTAGCACCACTTAAATTGTATATAAGAAGATCAGAGTATGAAGATCAGTATGCATGCGTGAAGAGAAATTGGAGATCGCATGTATGAAGAAGATCATAGAAGAAGGTAATAAGTAGTGAAGCTACTAAGTAATAGAGTATTGAAGAACAATTAGAAACTGAGAGCTACCAAGTACTAAATTGATAGTGTGAAGGATAGACAGTACGAGGTAATGAATTGATGAGCACATAGAGCCTGAATAACATTTGTTGATGCAAGTTTGACATACATCTTAGTATTACTGATTAAAGAGTAATCAAATTTTATAGTCTCTTAACCAAGAAGATCTTAGTAGATCTTAATTGTAAATCCTTTAACCAAGTGAAATTCTTAGATTAGAATTGTGAAACCTCTAAACAAAGTAGACTTAGCAGTCTTTAGACTCTTAATCGGGTTAATACTCTAAAAAAGGCAAGCTATCAGAAATAGATAAGCATTGTAGCTCTAATCCAAAAATCTTTATTCTATAGTAGTGAAGTCTTGTGGGTGTCATCCTCACAATAGTTTTTATTCTCTAAAAAGGATTTTTGTGATACCAAATATTTGTGTTATGTGTTCATTATTACATGTTTTATTTATTTCACGTGAAGCATGCAAATGTTAAACAATTAGTAAATGATTATGAAGAATGTTCAAATAAGTTTAAAAGCATTTTTAAGTACTGATTCATTGTTCCCATCTTAGTACTTACCTTTCCACACCTAATCTAACAATTGGTATCAAAGCTCAGTCTCTTATTAAGGATTTTAGTCACTTGAGAGGAAAGATCTAGAAAGATGGAAAGATACAAGAACAAAAGGATAATTGATAGTATGGAAATGGAACTAAAGATGGCTAATGAGAAAATTGAAACATTCAATCAATGAAAGGAAAGAGCTTGAACATTAGTTGAAAGATACTCAAGATCAAGTGGAAGAAATTGAAGAACAATCAAAAGGAAGCATGTCTGATGAATTTGATGCTATCATATCAAAAATATCTGAAAAGAATAAGATGCTTGTTGATCAGGTCAAAACGTAGAAAAGAGAATAAGAAGCACAGTCGGTAAGGATGCATTAAATCATGGAATAAAAAGGAAAAGATAAGGATGACAAAAGAACTTCTAAAGAAGAGAGAAGACAAATGAATATGAGACTAGATGAGAAAGATATGGAAATAATGAGGTGGACACAAACTCACTACAACTTGATAGATCAACTTGTTATTACAAACTAGGATGTTGCAAGGAAAGTTGGAGAAATTTCAGAATTGAGATGTGAGAATGAGCATCTGAAGAATGATCTAAAAGTTGAGAGAGATGATAATGAAATCCTAAAAATAAATGAAGCATTGAATATTTTGGATGAAAAAATGAGAAGTCAAAGGCAACCAAATGACACTTATGGACCTAGTTACAATGAAAACATGATGCAGGAGCATCTTGGGTCTTGAGAAATCTTGCATCACCAAAAATAGTTTCTATTTCCTATACCTATCTGATGTTTGTTTTGTAGCCATTTTTGCAGTTGGTTTCTTGACTTGTGAAGTTATTCTATGCCATGGACCTATTTTGGGACCTTCTCCTTAGGGTGCACATCCTAATTCATTCAAATTTGGAATTTGTCACTATTTCCCTTGGGTATCGATTCTCTGCCAGTTTCATAGGAAATGTGTGGTATTTCACCTTGAGTGGTTCCCTATGAGGGAATTGGATCTTGTGAACTTTAGGATATGTTCTTGGATCATGTGTGGACCTAACTATAATGACGCATCATGTTTTGTTCTTTCTTGCTTTAGTTTTGGTTTCTCCTCCTAAGTGGACCTATATTGTAATTAAATGCCTGACTGGTTGACTTGTGGCTCTGTGGCTATATATTTGGAGCTTGGGTTGATGTAGAGTAGTAGTGTTAATAGTGTGAGAGTAGCTAGAAGGATAGACAACTGTAGTATGTGAGCTATGATTCTGATTGCATAATTTAATTATATAAGGCCGAAACCCGGAAGGCTTCACAGCCAGGCATGTTGAAAGATATAATATAATTGCACTAGTGTTGTTACCAATTTCTTGTCTCATATTCATTGTGTTTTCATTATTTATGTGAATTATATATTGCTTCCGTGTGTAACTCTGAGCATGGCTTGTTTATTGATTCAAGTGGAGTTAATTTTGCTTGATTCTTCTTGTATCTTCCTTTCCCCTATGTCAAAACAATACTACTGAGAAAGGTGATTCTTCTAAACAATAAACCAATCAAGAAAAAGCTACCACCCCACTGATGTATAAGAAGCCTACATGTTATCATTGTGGGAAATGAGAACACACAACTAACATCTGTAGAAGTAAGAGGGGTAATCTACTGAATTCTCCTAAGTTTAAAGGCTATTGTTATAATTGCAATAAGAATGGACATAAGGCATTTGGATGTAGATAAAGAATTATGAACACTCCAAGGAAACCAAGATTTGAAAGTTACTATAACAACTGCAAGAGATATGGTCACAAATCTAGAGAATGTAGGTCACAAAGGAAAAATGAGAAATGGGTCCCTAACCAGCATAATGTTGACAACAACCGAAAAGTACCTACAATACTATAGGATTATAATACAAGGATTACTTGTACTTCATGTGGAAGATTTGGTCACATTGCTGCAAACTACTTTATGATGCATGGAATGAAAAAAATAAATCATGTAGAAACACTGGAATGACTTGTTTCCATTGCCACATAGTCGGTCACTTACCCAAAGACTACAGGTACCAAAATAAGGACTCTACCAAGGAGAAATTGAGTGAAAAGACTCAAGTAAATATCAACAAAATCTGAGAATATATGAATAAGACTTGGAGAAGAAAGTCTCAAGATGATTGAAAAAAATTAGGAACTAGTGATGGCACCACTTCCTCTGGATCGGGTGCACCTATCTTCACTTAATCAAGAAAGGTATGCATAGGAGATGATAACCTAAAGTTTATCTTAAATAGGTTCTTAGATTTAGTGTAGAAATCCATATCAACATATCAAGATGCATTTGGATATAAGTTATGAAGTTATCATTTCATAGGTTGACAGATAAAGTGTTTGAGCTATTTTCTTGCATTTGGTGAAACAAAGTGTAGTTTGGTTAATGGTAAAATAAAGTTAGGTAAAAAGAATTAAATTCATATTAAATGACTATTGGAAAAACCAGTTGATAGAAGTTCAACTTGGTATGGAACCTATGAAGAGGTTAAGGAGAAAATAAGAGAAGGTATAATTGAGACTGAAAAAAACAAAGAAAACAAGTAAAATGACAAGTGATTTATTTGATAGCTTAGGTATTTCTATGTTGATGAAGTTGCGAGCCTTTAGAAATTAAGGGAAAGAAAATAAAAGTTAAGAAGAAAACCCTAGCCCTGTCAGTGTAAAACTATCTACAAGGTCTACCTCTACACTGAGAGGAAAGAAGAAAGTAGAAGTTGAACCTGTGAAGAAAAAAACACATGTTAAATAAAATAAGGCCACTGGGAGGCCAAGAAGAAAATTGAAGTTACTTAAAGAGAGTGATACTAAGTCGGATGACTTATCACAATTTAATGTTGCACTGAGCAAGAAGATGAAGAGTCGTGATGGTTTTCTCAAGACACTTGAAAGGTATGGTGGATTGAAAGTTATACAATAATTAAAGTATGCTACAAGAAATGATGAGGAGAAGAATAAAATCAAAGAAACAATAGTTACTACACTCCATTAGTTTAGGATGATACCAATTGAAGTGGCACAATATCTTGAAGGAGAACTACATTATAAAATAGATGCCAGATGGAAATATGCACTTGCTACTAAAAAAAAATGAGAGAGAGATCACTTGCAATAACTTTACCAAACTTGACACAAAGAGGAATAAAAGACACATTGAAAGAATATTCAACAAGATTTTTGGTAAAGGGAAGAGTATTAAGTATAATGGTAAGTCAATTGTAAGAAGTAAAAAAAGAAACCGATGATCTTTGCAGAAAGATATTTTCTATAGACCAACTGACAATTAAAGTAGTCCAAGATTCAGAAGATAAATCCAAACTAGTTGGATTGATAAAAAATTAGGAAGACGTAATAATATAATATATTACCAAATAAGATCGGAATGACATAGTGAAGGATGATGAAAATGTCATGGAAACTAAGGTCATAGAATCAAAAGCTATGGATATAGATGATTCTGCTACAACAAAATTATTGACAAAAGAGCTTGTAATTGTTCAAGTGTTGAATTTTCTAAAGATAGAGGTAACTAGTGCTACACCTACTGAAGCTGAGAATCCTACCAAACTAACAAAGGATACTGATACTAAATAGATTGAGGAGAAGACTACAAAGTCCGAATCCATTCAAGGTTAGAATGTAGACTTAGTGAACCCCACTGAGACTACTGGACAAAAGTAGGAACCAAAGAAAGAGAAGGAAAAGGTAGAAGAGATGAAAGAAGAGAAGAACAAAAGAAGAACAAAAGAAGGAGAAGGAAGATAAAACTGATGAGACATAAACTCAATTAGATGTAAAGAAGGCATCAAGTTCAAAGGGAAAGTCAAAGAAGAGAAAAGAAGAAAAGGAGGTTGACATAAATGAGGTAATTGTAATACCAAAGGTTGATTACACAACCATGATCCCTAAGGAACTCTCTGAGTTTCGTGATTTATTGAAAAGGAAAGCTGCACAAGATAAGTTCCTAGCCAAGAAGAAAAAAATAGATGTGTTGGAGAAGATAGAGTATTTTAAATAAAATTGTACCTGAGGCTACAATCAATGAAAATAAAGACATATACAGTTAGTTGAGAGAACTTCTTAGCCAAATCAATCAGCTAGGAACTAACACAACTGAATATATGATGAAAGATCACAAGAAGGATATGGAGACAAAGGTGATTGAAGAAGTTATTCAATCAGTTTCTTTAGACAAGGTAACTCTTTCAGAGTTAATCACTGCATTAGAACAATAATTGCAATCCATTCTTTCTATATTTCAAAATATTTATTCGATATCTAATTTTACAAAGGAGATAACATAAAATGATAGTAATGTGGAAAAAGAGCTCATCGAGCTATTATCAAAGATTTCCACTGAACCTAAGAAAGTAATAGAATACTATGTGAAGCTGAAGCACTTGATGGGAGTGAAATTTGAATTAAGAAAGGAGGAGAATTAGATCAGGATGGATCTATTAGAACTCTAAACCATTTTTCTACTGAACATTGAATCATTGCAGAAACAAATTCAAAAAGCTAAAGACTTATTTAGCACACCAAATGTAAGTGCTATGGACAATATGGCTAGTCTTATAGTAGATATCAGTGAGTAGATAATAGAGTTGATGACACTAAAGGATGCCTAGAAGGCATCATTCAAGGATGCACAAGAGAAGTATAAAAACACTTTTTATAAGATCCCCACACTAGATAAGAAGTAAGTAAATATTTTGGCATTTTTGTTAAAAAGGGGGGAATATATATAAGTTGTTTTTCTAAGTGAAAAGGGGGAATATGGAGAATATATAGATAAGTATGAATATTATGTATATAGTATGGCAATGTAAAAATAGATATTACTTCAGGGGGAGTAATATGTTTACCGAGGAAGAAAAATAGACAATAAATTTTTTTGAAGATATATTTTATTGATGACTTTAAAGTTTTTGAAGGTTTTTAACAAACATACTAAACTAATGCCAAAAAGGGAGATTGATACTCCTAAGAGTTGATTTTTTTGTCATTATTTTTGAGGAAGTTATTATGTTTGTCAAAGTCATTCATTAATGGACAAAAGATAACTCAATAAGGAAAAGAATATAATTCATTAAAGGAAATAAGTAAACAAGGAATTTTGGTAAAGAAGAAGCAAGCATAGGCACCGAGCAAGGCAAGACCGAGCATTGAGAAACAACTTATACCAAGCACCAAACTGAGAAGAGAAGGTAGTTACCAAGTTATGAAAAACATGTTACTGAGCAGAATAGGCTGACACCAGGAGAATTGTAAGTACATTGAACCCAGACACCAATCATAAAATGTTTTACCAATCTTGAGGAGATCATATAGAAAAACATTGGAGATTTAAATCTAATTATTACATAGGTTTTCAAGGTAAGTTTATCCAATGAGAATTAAGGATGACATATACATTGGAAGTGTACCTAATGCTATCACCACTTGAAATGAAGATTCTAGAACATCTAGCACCACTTAAATTATATATAAGAAGATCAGATTATGAAGATTAGTATGCACGTGTGAAGAGAAATTTGAGATTTCATATATGAAGCAAATTGGAGAAAAAGGTAATAAGAAGTGAAGCTACTGAGTAAAAAAGTATTGAAGAATAGTTAGAAATCAAGAGCTACTGAGTATTGAATTAATACTGTGAAGGATACATAGTATGAGGTAATGAACTGATGAGAACATAGAGTCTGAATAGAAGTTATTGATGTAAGTTTGACATACATCCTAGTATTACTGATTAAATAGTAATCAAATTTTGTAAAGTTGCTTAACCTAGCAGATCCTAGCAGATCTTAATTGTAAATCCTTTAACTAGGTGCGATTCCTAGATTAGAGTTGTAAAATCTCTTAACAGAGTAGACTTAGCAGTCTTTAGACTCTTAACTAGGTTAATACTCTTAACAGATGAAGCTATCCGAAATAGCTAAGCATTGCAACTCTAATCGAGAAAAATTTATTCTGCAGTAGTGAAGTCTTGTGGGTGTCATCTCCACTACAGTTTTTATCCTCTAACAATAATTTCTACAATACCAAATATTTGTGTTATGTGTTGATTATTAAATGTTTTATTTATTTCATGTGATGCATGGAAATATTAAGGAATCATTAATATATTCATATGTTAGGTAGAAAAAAATCATATCAACATAATCAAATCATTATCCAATCTATATCAGTTCCCTATTTATGTTCTATAACTTCTAAACTTCTCATTTCCTCTTCTCCTTAACTCATTCATCTTATATCATTTTTGAATGATATGGAAACATAATATAAATCAGAAATCAATTACTTGACATGAATGACATGACTATAACTGATCTAATCTTTCTAGTATCATGCATTCCTCTGATTTTGGTTGGTCTTAATCATTAGCTCCATGAGATAATCAATCATCAACATTATTATCAATTATGATAACAATCACCCTCTTTGGCATTAATGGCAACACTAACAAATTCAATGTCCAATTGATGATGGTATCCTTCACTGTCATTCATATTTTGAGCTCCCTCTGAGTAGTAATTTCTCCTTTTGTGATCTTTCATCTTACTATATTGATCTTCCTCATGATAATCTATCATCAATTACTATTCTCCTTTATCTACTTATAGATCTTCTCCCTCTTTCATATATACTGAATCATCTTCATTCTTTTGAATTTATATAACTCATATCCCTTTGCAATAAATAGACTTCTCCCCGACCTTCTCACTCTTTCTAAATTTCTCATTATTCTCCCTCTTTGACAATAATGCCAAAGAAACATAAAATTCTCAGATATACCTCAAGTATATAGATTTACATTACAGTCATAAACATCCTTTTTCACAACTTCAAGCTTCACCTAAAGAGTGAAATACTAGCATCAACTCACAAGATAGATATTCTATTGAGTCCTTGAATTGATGCAACATGAATCTTTCCTTAATATACTTTGGATAGGGGAAGAGCTTGTTAGAATAAATGAGAGGGGGGTGAATTAGTTATCCATAGTCCCAATTCAAAATGTATAACCAAAAACAATTTACTTAAACTTATGTAGCTCGATAACATAAAATACTATACTATATGTGCTTTTACCGATTACTAGTCAATAACATATAGTGATTACCGATCAAATCCAATATGCAATATGTAAAGTATGACAACAAACAATCATCACAATGAACACATAACACAAGAGATTTAACATGGAAATCATGCTAAGGGAAAAACCACCTAGGACCAGCAACCCAAAATTGTTCACTCTTCTAAAGTGAGGTCGGTGAAGACCCAACCCTATTAAAGGTTGCAAAACACACTATAAGGTGTGACCTTGTTAGAGGATTTTAGACCAACAGTTATCGTCCAACCAACATTCACTATGGGGTTGACAGGATAACAAATGTACATTCTATGAATGACATTACAAGACTTTCAAGTCCACTCAATTAAGAGATTTGTCTGATTACAATGGTTAAACTATAATAGTAGGTGATTTGATTACAATATAACTTCTATTGCAAATGTTCAGATCTATATCAATTATGTTTCAACAATAATCAATAACTTACTGTCTCTCAGTAATAGCTTTCTAATGCTCAGTAATCTCTGTAGTTCAGTTCTCCTTAATCAGTTTGATCAGGCATGCATGAAGCTTGTTCACATGATAATTCTGCAATATCCTTCTTCCAGCATAAGTTTCATAGAAAAACGCTAGTCTCTTAAATAGACATGTAAACTATTTTCTTCTCATCCATTTTTCCACTTAAACATTCCTCGACTGATGTGTCAGTAACACATTTTGTTTCCATCCTTTAGATCTTCCTTGAATTTTGTTAGCCATTGATCTTTGTAAAAATCTTTATCTTTTACACTGAGTACGAGGTACTTTCCATCTCATCAATCCTTATTGGGTAAACTAATCATTTAGTTCCTTTCTCTCTATTTGGTTAACAAAGAAATGTGTTGGTGAACATAAGTTTGGTTTATACTGTGCTTGGTATACACTACACTACTCGGTGTATACTATGATGCTTCATCAATCGACCACACTGCCTTGTGTCTTTCAGCTATTTTCCTCATCATAGATGAATGCAACATAATCAAGTCAATAACATAAGGTCATAGACTCATCAATAAGTTACTCAATGTATTCCTTATCCTCATCTATCATATACATCTTTCTCATGTAGATATTTTTGTTCTTCATCTCTTTTTCTCCTTTCTATAGATGTTCCAGTATAGTAACTTACAAGATAAGTGTTGTCAAACTAGTTGACATCAATAAAAACATATTAATGATTTAATCATCTTACATATCTAATCAGAAACTCAGTGATCTCTAATCACTGATCTTCAATTAGGTTCTAAATCAGTTGTAGTTCATCAATCTCTCACTTTGGCACTGATGGCAACTCAAGCAATATGAAATATGCCATACACATACCAAACATGTATTCTACAACTCTGTAAACAAATTTTGTAACTTGGTATAAGCTCTCCCTAGCTTAATATGTTCAATCACTATGTTACTAAACAACATTACTAATGCAGACTATCTTCTACAAATATGATCTCTTCAGTTCTCAGATTCCTTCTTCTGTTCTTAGTAACTAATTTTCAATGCTCTCCCTTACTTTTAGTTTATCTCTCCCTTTATTTCTGTTACATACTGGGATCTCTCTCCCTTTGATAGATGTTTTAGTTTTCTCATTGGTTCATATTGTTTATCTCTCCCTTTGACAACAATGCCAAAGAAATAAATAAACTTACAACTCTATAGTAGCCATGTAACTCTCTGTTGTCAGGTGCATTCTCTGTATCTTGATATATTGATATGCCAATATGTTCCAGTTCTTCAAACTTTCACAACTTTAGACATGATCCAAAGTGTGAACTATGTTGCATCAACATGAATGATCTTATGATAAGATGAGGCTGATGCAACATCCAGATCACATTAGTGACCAGTAGATAGGGGATGGACCCCAAGTCTAGTCCTCAAGTATTCAAATGTATCTTTTGGTAGAGGCTTTGTAAATATGTCAGCAAGTTGTTCTTTAGATGTAACAAATTCTAGCTTCACTTGCTTCTCCTGTACTTGTTCTCTTAAGTAGTGATACTTGATAGATATATGCTATCTTAGAATCCATCACTGGATTCTTTGAAATGTGTATTGCACTAGTGTTGTCACAATATATAATCACCAGCTCAGTGATTACCTCATTCATACCTTCCAACACTTGCTTAATATATGCAATATTTGAATAGTTTGTAGCAGTAGCAACATACTCTGCTTCAGCTGTAGACTAAGAAATGCAAGCCTACTTCTTACTTTTCCATGTAACAAGTCTTTCACCAAAGGAAAATCCTCCTTCGATGGTTCTTTTTCTGTCATCCACATTTCCAGCCCAATCAGCATCGGTATAGACTCTAAGTTCAAATTTTCCTTCCTTAGGATACCATAATCCATAGTCCTTTGTTTTCTTCAGGTATCTTAAGATTCTCTTTGTAGCAATTATGTGTGACTCCCTAGGATTTGTAGAAAATCTTGCAACAATTCCCACATCATATGCTATGTCTGGTCTACTATGCACTACTTACATTAATTTACCAATCATAGATCGGTACAGTGTCTGGTTTACCTCTGTAGTTTCATCTTCCTTAGTCATTTTACATCTATTAGCCATCAGTGTTCCAACAGGTTTAGCATCTTCCATGCCAAATGTTCTCAGTATTTCCTTGATATATTTGGATTGTGTGATGAATATCCCATCACTCTAATAAATCACTTGTAGTCCTAGAAAGAACTTAATCTCTCCAAACATAGACATTTTGAACTCTTTTCTCATCTCATTAGAAAAGAATTTACATATGCGATCCTGAACTCCAAAGATAATATCATCCACAAATATTTTAGCAATTATAATAGTACCATCAGTATCTTCCTTCATATACAAATTTTTGTTCTCACTAGTTCTAACAAATCCATGACTTAACAAATAAGTATGAAGCCTTTCATACTAGGCTCTAGGTGCTTGCTTCAAACCTTACAAAGCTTTATGTAATCTACATACCATATATTTCTTGTCTGGATCAATGAACCCTTCTGGTTGTTCTATGCAGACTTCTTGTTCAAGTATCCTATTAAAAAATGCTGACTTAACATCTATTTGATAAACTTTGAAATTCTTGTGTGCAACATATGCAAGTAACATTCTGACTCCTTCTAATCTAGTAACAGGTGCAAAGGTTTCACCATAATCAATTCCTTCCTCCTGTGCATAACCCTTGCATACCAATCTATCTTTATTTCTTGTTACCTCTCCATTTTCATTCAACTTGTTTCTAAATATCCAATTAGTACCAATAACATTGTTGTCCTTAGGTCTGGGTACTAAAATCTAGGTTTTGTTCTTCTCTATTTGTTCAATTTATTCTTTCATTGCATTAACCCATTCATCATTTTCTAATGCAACATTAATATTCTTCAGTTCATATTCACAAACTAGACATGTACCTTGGCTTGTTTTACTCCTTGTCATCATTCTATCTTGTCTGTCTCCAATTATTTGTGTCACAAGATGATGTCTTCTGACAAATCTTGCTAGTACTTGATCTCTTCTTTCTTGTTCATCCTATGTAGGTTCATTTGCTTTCTTGATAGGTCCTTCCTACTCATCGGTTTATCTTTCCTATTCCTCGGTATTGTTTTCCTACTGACCGGTTGTCATAGTCTGTGGCTTTGGTAGATACTTTAGTTGTTCAATGTAAGTGAATCTACCGTAGTCTTCTGGTTCCTTTATGCTTTCCTCTACATTCTTATCATCAAACTCATCAACTCAAACATTAGTACTTTCAATCATTTTATTAGTAACTCTGTTTAGACACTTATATGTTTTTCTTTTATTGGAATATCCTAGAAATATCCCTTCATCACCTTTTGAGTCAAACTTTCCATTTCTTTCATCTTTCATACTAAAACATTTTCTTCCAAAAATCCTGAAATAACTTACAATGGGTTTGTGTCCAAACCATAACTCACAGGGTGTCTTGTTAGTGTCCTTCTTTAGTTGTACTCGGCTCAGAGCATAAATAGTTGTGCTGACAGCCTCTCTCCAGTATGTCTGAGAAACATTCTTCTCTATCATTAATGTCCTTGCATAGTCAACAATTGACCTATTCCTCCTTTCAGCAATGCCATTCTGTTGAGGTGTCCTCGGTGTAGAGACCCATCTTTTAATACCATGCTCATTACAAAAGTTAGTAAATTCATTAGAGATAAATTCACCTCCTCTATCAGATCTTAAGCATTTCAATTCTTTACCAGTCTCTTTCTCTACTTTTTCTTTATACCACTTGAACATCTTGAATGCCTTAGATTTTTCTTTTAAGAACATGACAATCATTAATCTAGTATAATCATCAACAAAAAGAATAAAATATCTATCTCCATAATAACTCTGAGTTCTCATAGGACCACATAGGTTGGTATGAACCAACTCAAGTATCTTCTTTTATGAATAATCTTTTCTTTTAAAACTATATTTGGTCATTTTACCTTTCTAACATTCATGACACATAACATGATCAGGTTTTGATAAGGTAGGAAGACCTCTAACCTTTTTCTTTTTACTTATCTTAATCATGTTATCAAAATTCACATGACATAACCTTTTATGCCACAACCAAGCATCTTCATTTTTCATCATCAAGCAAGAAGACTCATCATTATCAAGATAAAATAGATTACCTTTTGATTATGCTCCAGTTCCAACTAGTCTTCCTCCATCATCAAATATTTTTACTTTCTTGCTCTCAAAAGTAACTCGGTGACCTGAATTGTTCAGTTGTGCCACACTTAGAAAATTATAGTTCTATCCTTCTACCCAATAAGCATTTTCAAATTTTATTCGATCATTTATCATCAAGGATCCTTTACCTCTTACCATGCAAGGTGTATCATTACCCATCTTAACAGATCCTCCATTGTATTGCTCAAGATGATCAAATTTATCATCATCATTAGTCATATGATGTGTACAACCACTATCTATGATCCATGTATCATTTTTATTAACTTTAGAAATTAGTGTTATTTCTACATGCTTTTCTTCTTCCTCATAATCATCCTTTATAGCAACAAATACTACTTCTACATCATCATTTGAATCAAATTCTGATTCATTTTCTTCTACAATGTAACATACCTTTTTGCCTCTATCATATTGTCTTGGTTGTCTCTGTTGTAGTGGCAGTAACTTCTGTTGCCTCTTCTCCCATAGCTTCCTTCACTGGATCGGTCTTTGTTTTGTCATAATCTTTCTTGTGTGGACATCTAGCATCAATATGACCAACCTCTTTACAATTAAAGCATGCTAAAGGTAATTTACCTCTATATCTTCCTTTACCTTTAGGTAACTTTCTAGCCATAAGAGCTTCAAGTTCATCAAGCTCATCATCAGTATTGCTATCACTATCATCCTTATTATTTCTACTACTAAACTTACCAATCTTCAAAGAAGTCATAAAACTAGATTCAACAATTGATACAACACTATTATCATAGTTGTTTAGTTCAAATGTTGATAGCTTTCCAATTAGATTATTAAGAGTGAGAGTACTGTTAGGTGCTGATCTATTTTCATGAATTGTAGATATTTTGATGGCATAAATAGGAAATAAAGTCCTTAGAATTTTTCTTACCATAGTGTCTTCATCAATAACTCCATCCAATGCTCTAATAGCATGAACTACCTCCTTTATTATGTTTGTGTACTACACAATGTTTTCACCTTCTTTCATCTTCATATCATCAAATCTTCCTCTTAAGCTTTTAGCTCTGGCTCTTTTGACATTCACATCACCACTATAAACTTGAGCAAGTTTATCCCACATCTACTTAGCAATAGTACAGTCCTTGATATCTTCAAATTTGGCATCTATATAGGTACCAACAATCTCCATCATAGTAACATTATGTTCATGCTTGTCTCTTAGTTGATCAAGGGTCAAGGGACCAATGTGTAGTATGAGGTATCCATTCTCCATTAGTGTGAGGGAAGAATTCCCAATTCTAGATACATGTAGCTTCATTCAGCTTTTCCATATTGTGAAGTTATCCTTGTTTAGCTTTGGCACTTCCCTCTTAAACATTTTGAGATGTTTGTGTTGAAGTCCTTAAAACTCCATCCCAAGCAACCAACGCTCTGATACCAATTCTTAGAATAACTGAAAGGGGGGTGATTCAGTTATCCATAGTCCCAATTCAAAATGTATAACCAAAACCAATTTACTTAAAATTTTGTAGCTCGATAACATAAAATACTATACTATCTGTGCTTTTACCGATTACCAGTCAATAACATATAGTGATTACCAATCAAATCCAATATGCAACATGTAAAGTATGACAATAAACAATCATCACAATGAACACATAACACAAGAGATTTAACGTTGAAACCCTGCTAAGGGAAAAACCACCTGGGACCGACAACCCAAAATTGTTCACTCTTCTTAAGTAAGGTCAATGAAGACCCAACCCTGTTAAGGTTACAAAGCACACTGTAAGGTGTGACCTTGTTAGAGGATTTTAGACCAATAGTTATCATCCAACTAGCATTCACTATGGGGTTGACAGGATAACAAATGTACATTCTATGAATGACATTACAAGACTTTCAAGTCCACTCGGTTAAGAGATTTTTTTGATTACAATGGTTAAACTATAATAGTAGGTGATCTGATTAAAATACAACTTCTATTGAAAATGTTCAGATCTATATTATGCTCATTCAAATCCTTTGATCAATATATCAATTCTGTTTCAACAATAATCAATGACTTACTATCTCTCGGTAATAGCTTTCTGATGCTTAGTAATCTTTGTAGTTCAGTTCTCCTTAACTAGTTTGATTAAGCATGCATGAAGCTTGTTCACATGATAATTTTATAGTCTCCTTCTTCCAGCATAAGTTTAATAGCAAAACCCTAGTCTCTTAAATAGACATGTAAACCATTTTCTTCTCATCCATAAGATTTTGCCCCTTATTCTCCTTCATCCATTTTGCTACTTAAACCTTCCTCAGCTGATGTGTCAATAAAACATTTTGTTTCCATTCTTTAGATCTTCCTTGAATTTTGTTAGCCATTGACCTTCACAACAAACTTTATCTTTTAGACTGAGTACAAGGTATTTTCCACCTCATCAATCCTTATCAGTTAAACTAATCATTTAGTTCCCTTCTCTCTATTCAGTTAACAAAGAAATGTGTCAGTGAACACAAGATCAATTTATACTATGCTCAGTATACACTACACTGCTCATTGTATATTGTGATGCTTCATCAACCAACCAAACTGCCTTGTGTCTTTCAGCTCTTTTCTTCATCATAGATGAATGCAACATAATCAAGTCAATAACATAAGGTTATAGACTCATCAATAAGTTACCTAATGTATTCCTTATCCTCATTTGTCATATACATCTTTCTCATGTAGATATTTCTATTCTTCATCTCTTTTTCTCCTTTCTATAGATGTTTCAGTATAGTAACTTACAAGATAAGTGATGTAAAACTAGTTGACATCAATGACAACATATTATTGATTTAATCATCTTACATATCTAATCAGTAACTCGGTGATCTCTAATCACTAATCTTCAATTAGGTTCTAAATCAGTTATAGTTCATCAGAACCCCTAACTTACCTTAGAGATACTCAAAAGAATCCTTCGGTAATGGTTTTGTATAGATATCAGCTATCTAATCCTTTGAATTTACATATTCCAATGTCACATGCTTATATTATACTTTCTCTCTCTCAAGTAGTGATACTTAATATATATATGATTTTTCTTAGAATGCATCACTTGATTCTTTGATATGATAATTTCATTGGTGTTATCACAATAAATTTTAATAAGATCAGTAATTTCTTCATGCATACCTTCTAGTAGTTGTTTGATCCATACAATATTAGAATAATTTATATTTGCTACCACATACTCAGCTTCAGTAGCAGATTGAGAAATGCAGCTATGTTTCTTGCTTAACTGTGTCACTAGCCTTTCTCCTAAAAGGAAAGTTCTTCCACTAGTGCTTTTCCTATCATCAATACTTCTTGCCTAGTTAGCATCAGTATAAACCTTAAGATCAAAATTTCCTTCTCTTGTGTATAATAGACTAAAATCTTCAGTCTCTTTCAAATATCTAAATATCCTCTTAACTACAGACAAATGTGCTTCCTTGGGGTTTGTTGAAAACCTTTCAATAATACCAATTGAATGTGAAATGTTAATTAGGTATACTATAGACAAACTACTGTAACTTACCAATCATGGATCAATAAAGTGTTTCATTCACCTCCTTAGTATCATCTTCTTTTGACAATTTACAACCAGTATCCATCAGTGTTCCAACCGGTTTTGAGTCTTCCATATTGAATTTTTTTAGGATCTCCTTTATATAATTAGATTGAGTGATGTAGATTCATCATTAACTTTTTGTATTTTAAGTCAAATAAATAATTTGATCTCTCCTATCATAGACATCCAAAATTACTTTCTCATTTCCTCAACAAATGACTTAGACATTATCTCATTACCACCAAATATAATGTCATCAACAAATATCTCAGGAATCATAATTTCATTAGATTTATCACATTTCAAGTATAAATTAGTGTTATCACTAGTCCTTTCAAATCCAATCTTAACTAAATAAGAGTGCTATCTTTCATACCATGCTCAAGATCCTGCTTCAAGCCATATAAAACTTTATGCAATTTGTAGACCATGGTCCTATTGTTCTTGTCAACAAATCCATTAGGTTGTTCAATGTAGACTTCTTCTTCAAGTATTCCATTCAAAATTGCATATTTAAAATCCATTTGATAAAATTTAAATATTTTGTAAATTTCATATGCAAGTAGTATTCTTACTCCTAATCAAGTAACAGGGGAAAATGTCTCACAATAATCAATACCTTCTTCTTGTGCATACCCTTTGCAAACTAGTCTAGCTTTGTTTTTTATCACATCTCCTTTCTCATTCAGTTTTTTTTTGAAAATCCACTTAGTTCCAATCACATTCTTATCCTTAGGTCTTGGTACTAGTGACCATGTGTTGTTATTTTCAATTTGATCTATTTATTCTTTCATAGCATTCATCTAGTCTTCATTCTCTAGTTCATTTTTAACCAATCTTGGCTCAAATTTAGAAATCAAACAAGTATTATCTCTTAATTTACTTCTTGTCAATACTCCTGCATTCTTGTCTCCAATAATTCTACTCAATGAGTGGTGTCTCCTCACATACTTTTCTAATACAGGTCCAGTGGATTGATCATCAATGTTCTCATCTCTCAGTAGAGGGTCATCTTGTTCATCAATTTCTGGTTGCTACTTCTCGGTTGTTTCAATTGAGTTTTCATCATGTACATAGATAAATTTTGTATAGTCCATAGGTTCCTTTTTACTATCCTCATCATTATTTTCAACAAAATCATCAACTCTTACATGTGCAATTTCAACTATTTTGTTGGAATCCTTGATTAAACATTATTATGCTTCACTTTTTGAAGAATAACCAATAAATATTCCTTCATCACCTTTAGAATCAAACTTTCCATTTCTAGAATCTTTCAATACATAATACCTACTTCCATAGATTTTGAAATAAATTACATTCAGTGTTCTTCCAAACCATAATTCATAAGGGGTCTTATTTGTACCTTTCTTCAACTGTATTCGGTTAAGTGTATAAACTACAATGTGTATATCTTCTCTCTAGAATGTTTGTGCAATCTTCTTATCAATCAACAAAGTTCTAACACAGTCAACAATGGATTTGTTTCTTCTCTCAGTTATCCCATTTTTTTTGTGGAGTCCTTGGTGTAGACACTTGTCTTTTTATTCCATGCTCATTACAGAAGACAGTAAATTAATCAAATATAAATTCACCTCCTCTATCAAATCTTAAACACTTTAGTTGTTTACCCATTTATTTTTCAACTCTATCCTTACACCACTTAAAAATTTGAAATGCATCATATAAAATTTAGAAACATGACTGACATCATTCTTGAATAATCATCAACAAAAAAAACAAAGTACCTATCTCCATAATAGCTTTGAACTTTCATAGGACCACAAAGGTCAATGTAAACCAATTCCAAAATACCACTTGTAGAATAATATTTTCTTAGAAAAATTGACTTGGTCATCTTACCAACTTGACATTCTTTACACAGCTTTATCAGGTTTCCATAATCTTGGTAGTCCTCTGACTCTACTTTTCTTACTCACTTTGATCAAGTTATAAAAATTCACATGACACGGTCTCTTATACCATAACCATACATCTTCATTTTTAACAAATAAACAACTCTTTGCATCAGTATCAAGATAAAATAGATTGCCTCTTGATTTTCCTCATGTTCCAATTAGATCTCCATCAACACCATATATCTTAACTTTTCTATTCTGAAATACCAGTCAGTGGCCAATATTGTTCAATTGTGCAACACTCACAAGATTTACAATGCAGTCTTCTAACCCAATATGCATTATTACATTTCATCTTATCATTCAACATATTAGATCCCTTACCTTTCATAGGGTATGAAGCATCATTGCCAAATTTTACAAATCCTCAATCATATTCTTCTAGATTCTCAAATTTATCAATATCACTAGTCATATGGTGTGAAGAACCACTATCAATAATCCAAGGGTCTAGTTTACTTATATGAGAAACAGGTTCTTTTTCATCTTCAAAATTTTCTTCATCTAATTCTTCCTTTACTGCAACAAAAATAACTTTATAACCTTCCTCAGTATCATCAAATTCATCATCAGTTATACCTTCCTCATCTAGGTAGAAAGACTTCTTTCCTTTATCTTTAAAATATCTAAATCTTCGGTGTCAGTTGTCTCTTTTATCATTCTTATCATTTTTGTCATTTTCAAGACATCTAGATGCAATATGTCCAATCTTATTACAATTGAAATATTTCAATGGTAACTTGCCTTTGTACTTTCTTTTGCCTCTAGGTAGTAAGTTAGCCAATAGTGCTTCAAATTCTTCTTGCTCTTTCTCTTAAGTCAGAATACTGTCATACTCATTTCCATGTGAAGTACTATGATTTTCTCTTTATTTTCTTGATGTTCCAATGCTCATAGATGACTTGAAGCTTGTCTCAATAGTCGGTAGACTATTATCATAGTTACTTAGCTCAAAAGTAGTTGAATTTCCAATTAGGGCTTCAAGAGTAACAATATTATTCAATATAGACCTCAATTCCTGAATTGTAGATACTACTCTAATAGAATACTTAGAAGACATAGTTCTCAATATTTTACTTACCACTTCTTCATTAGTCAATGATCCACCATCACCTCTGATGACACTAACAACTTCTTTGATTTAGCTATCATATTGTGTGATTTTCTCTTCGTATTTCTTCCTCATTTTATCACATTTTCCTCTCAAGTTGTCAACCTTAGCTTTCTGCACATGTTGATCTCCTCCATAAATAAGTGTAAGCCTATCCCACATCTGTTTTGAATTAGTAAAATTTTTGATATCATTGAATTCAATATTAGATAGAGAAGAAGCAATCTCTATCATAACTGAGTTATGTTCCTACTTTTCTTTCATCTGATCAATTATCAAGGGTCTAGTAGGTGATGGAGAGTATTCATTTTCCAGTAGATACATGGCATGTTCACCAATCCCAAACATATACAATTTCATTCTACTTTTCTATTGTCATGCCCAAAGGTTGGGAAAATACAACTACAATTCTTTTTCTAAAACCTAATGTTTAACTACACTTGTACACACACTTGCCACTATGTTTAATATAGTCCACACTAACTGATACAAGTTTAGTAATAGGTCAGGTAGAATTAGGACCTGGTTGACTAGGTTTGGCCACATGTTGCAAACAAATTTTGAAAATCCTAATGTCAACTAATGTCGATAACTAGCATCTAACATTATCCAACTATCTAGGATCAACAAGTCTAATGGAGATTACATTGTTAATTTGAATGCTTATTTATCACTACTACATTTGGGGCCAAATTTTGATAGAAACTTTTGATGGGTAATTTTTTTTATGAATTTAGTTTTTTTTTTTGTAATAGGTTGTGATGGTGTTGGTATTCTGATGGGTTTTAAATTAACCATCAGAATTTTGATAGGTTCAGGGTATAGATGAAAAAAAAAGTGAAAGCCCAAATCATTTCTATTTCAATTGCAGAGAAAAGGAGCGGGTGAAAGCTAAGTGCGAGAGAAGGTATGTGATTTCTTCATCTTTGATTGGTATCTTTGATGGGAAACATCTTTTGAACCTCTGGCATCATATTCGACCATAAATTTCAAATTCATTGTATTTTATTTGATCATGAATGCTATCTGAAATGACTGCATTCTATTGGTGTTGTGCCCTAGCCCGTGCTTTATCTCTATTATTTGATGTTATTGGTGCTTGTTCTCAAGGATATCGATTCACTAGTTTGAAATGTTTGGATTCACATTTTTTGTATTACTGGAATGTTTAAAGATGCCATTGTATATTGCTAAGATGCTCACTAAAATGATCGCATTCTACTCGTGTCATGTCCTAGCCCATGCTTTAACTCCATTATTTGATGTTATTGGTGCTTGTGCTCAAGGATATCGATGTTTTTGAAATGTTAACTATGGTTATCAAATGGATAGCCCATGAGCTCCTAGGTAGGTTCCATTTGTATTGACAGCTTAGGGAATCAAATATATTGTATTGAAAGCTGAATGAGCAGGTGAAAGCTGTGCATGAGAGAAGGTATGTGATTTCTTCATCTTTGATTGGTATCTTTGATGGGCAACATCTTTCGAGCCTCTCGCATCATATTCGACCACAAATTTCAAATGCATTGCATTTTATTTGATCATGAATACTCTCTAAAATGACTACATTCTACTGGTGTTGTGCCCTAGCCCATGCTTTATCTCTATTATTTGATGTTATTGGTGCTTGTGCTCAAGAATATCGATTCACTATTTTGAAATGTTTGGATTCAGATTTGTTGATATTACTGGCACATTTAATGATGCCATTATATATTATTGAGATGCTCACTGAAATGACCATATTCTACTAGTTTCATACCCTAGCATGTGCTTTAACTCCATTATTTGATGTTATTGGTGCTTGTGCTCAAGGATATCAATTTTTTTGAAATGTTGACTGTGGTTATCAAATGGATAGCCCATGAGATTCTATCTTAGTGCCATTTGTATTGATAGCTTAGGGCATCAAATGTATTGTTTCATTGATAGTTGAGACTTTGTTAAAAGGAAATTGGACAAAGAACAATTTTGATTTATTTTCTCTATTTTGATCCCTAAGTGGCTTACAACCCTAGAGAAGTATATGCAGATTTACAAATGTAGTTGTAGGATACATAGCAGCTGATAATTCACAAGAAATCCATGCATCCAATTTGAATATCAATTAATACAAATAAATAGGTTCCTCCAATGGCCCAATCATCTAGACCTTGACTATCCCCTCAACCAACAACCCTTCCAAACTGGTTTATCATGCAATCAGTGAGTGATCCTTCATTCTCCTAGTCTGCCCTGCATCCAAACATATTGGAAATACACAATGCAATGATAACAAGTCTTTCACAATCTCCCTTCCCTCAAGGAAGACTATTAACCATCCCTTCCACATAGCATTTCACTGTTGTATGAGTGGAGTGTGTAGGAACAATTAACATTAAACAAAGAGCAAACTCCTCAACACATCTTGGAAACCATTGAATTCAATAATAAATAAAACCTAACACCAACAATATTCTTTCCATTCACTTCTACCAAGAATAAAACATTTAATCCATTCAACATTACATATAATCATTAGATAGTTACATTTCTTGACGATGTACAGGAACAGTCACGACCAAAACAATCAAAAGTACTTTCACCCTTGCACAAGCTATTCCAAACTTTAAGTAAAATGAGCAATATGCTATATCAAATCATTCATATTCATAGTAACCATTCAAAGGATAATTTTTTCAATCAACCCTCTGACTGTACCCCTATGACAGAGACTATCAATATACATAAAATTTACATTTTTTATTACTAAAAGTGGTTTACATAGTTTATATGATCTTTGATCGATCATTAACCTTGACTGTACCCCTTTAATAGTCATAGTCACAAACACCAGTCAATTTCTTGACTTTATTAACAATAAAAATAGTATAATGATTTCATGAATGTGTAAATATAACAAAAGCAAATGTTCCTATATCATCACCCAACCAAGATCACATTCAAACACACATATGGATTCACTATTTTAATCACTATTCCACGAGATAGTGGATTACCAAAGTTGCAGAGAATTTAATCTTTTATTGATATTCCTCTTCTTTTTTTCATACATCTTGATACAAAGCCCTCTACTATCAACTTAAGGAGACCAACTAAACTTGAGGATTCAATAATTAACTTGGAATCCACTCAAGGAATTAGCCTCAAATCAAGGATTAAGTAGAGTTTCCTAAATTTTTTAATCACTTCCACAACCCTACTACACAAGTTCATTTCCTCATTTCTTGGCAATTCCTCCTAGCACCATCTTCATCCTAGGCCACCTAGTGCACCTAGTGCCTCCACCATGTCAAAACCTCAACTAGGCTTTTCACCTTGATCCTAACATCAAGTATCATCTCATCATGGTCTATTCATCATGTTTCAACATCCCATTCTCTTTGATCTATTCAACTTACACTATTCTTCTTCTACAACCCTTCTAGGCCTATCTAGTAGTTGTACACACACGTAATTCAAAGAATTACACCCAACATCTCCAAACAACCTAAAAAAGTACTTACCTTTTAAAATACCCTTTTCAGAGTTACTAACCCCATCTCAATCTCAATCTTCCATCCTTTGACTGGTGAATACTTCCATCCCCAAATGCTCTTCTCCTAGGCCTAAGTAGCCCTCACTCAAAAAAGCAACTCTTATTTCCACTTGTCTCTAGGACTCAAAGGCTTGAAATAGTATATGTGGTAAAAATTCATGAAATACTAAAGAAGACCTGCTATTTTTCAGACAAATCTTCATTGTCCCCCATAAAAAACTAAGTAATAATTACTCTACCCTTAATTTGTTTAACAATGTACCAAATTAGATAAAGTAGGTTTGACGTAGTCAATGTTGGGGATCCAATGAAGGACTATATGACCTTGAAACCAAACAAATATGTAGAAAAATAACACAACAAAAATAATAGATCTAATATAGAACATAATTCTTTATTCATCAATTCACTTATTACATGCAATGTGTCAGGTTGTAGGGTCTTCTCGATTATGGCCAAATACAAAGAAAGTAACAGTCTACAAGATCTTGTAGGATCCAAATCTTTTCCACAACATCAGTAATTAGCTAGCCCAGGTCTACAACACACAACACATTGGTAGGAACCCCAGGAAAGATCTAAACTTGTACTCAAACTTCCAAGCAATCTTCCTACTCCTAAGCTCCAAGGCTACTAACTCTTTCTACTCTAATCTAATCCCCCAAAGTGATGCCCTAAACAACTACCAAAACATCTTATAAATACTGATTCCTAGCCATAAGTTGGTTGATGAAACAATAAAACCTTACAAATAAATATTAAATGCCAAAACATCAGTTGGCTCTCAAATAGCCTTACAAATAAATAAACTCATCCAAGATGGCCCCAAATGGTCATCAGATCCACATAGAATAATGCAACACACCAGATCTAGGTCCCCACACATCTAATGACCGGTACTACACATAGACTCAAAATTTCTTGAATCAAACCTTTCTGCAATAAATCTTGGATTTTTTGATTAAGTTCCTCATTCTTGGTAGGTGTCAATCGATGTGGTGCTTTATTCAACAAACTAGCTCTAGGAATAAGATCCATACAATGATAAATGCTTCTCTTTAGTGGTAAACCATTAGGTGTATTATAAAAAATGATCTCTTTTTACTTGATGAGTAATTTATCAACCTCTTTAGGTACACTATCCATTGTATTCTCACTCAATTTTTTAGGAATCATAGAAAAACATACATCATTCTTCTTCAAATCCTTAACAAACTTTCTTCCTTCTGTAATACCCCAAAAATGGGCTATAAGTTCATTAATCTCCTATATCAACAAATCGAATGAAATCAACATCAAAGTCCTAATCTAAGGCACATCTAAACATCATCGAATCCTAATTGATTATCTTAAATTCTACATCGAGAAATATTCCTAGCAATATTCCTAATTATCTTAATTATCTTTAATTTAATGATTATTTGGCAATAAATCACATTTATCCTAAGTTTGATTAATTGAATATTTGAATATTTAATTAAATAGATTTAATATCTTGCCACTTAATTATGTAATTAAATTTAATTCTATCTATTATTAATTATATTATTTAATTTTGACAATAAATCTAACATCTTATGAATAATTGATTAAATTTTTATTTAATTAATTAAAGCAAGTTGTCATTATTTAATAATATAGTTTTTAATAAAAGTTTGATTAAATAAGTGATTAACCAATAAATCAATTATTTATTTTCAAAAATTAGTTAAGTTGAGAATAAATCACTTTATTTATTAAATTAATTCATAAATAAAACATGCACAATCATAAAAGCAGACAACTATCAATTATCAATTAAAGCTAAACTCTATTTTGAGTTAATCTCTGCTTTTGCATGTTTTTGTGAATTAAATTATCTTTATTGTCAAATAACTCAAAAATCAACCTGAGTTATTTGAGTGATTTATGGCTTTTTCTCATGCACCTCCAAAGCCTTGGATTTCTATAAAACCAAGGCTCAACTCTTCATAATTCATCTCATAATTGTGCAAACTTATGCTAGAGAATCAACATCTGAAGGATCAAAGCTTATTGCGAATCAACATTGTTGTGAGACTAATTTCAAATTCATAGCTTTCATATTATTGTTAGGATTTTCATTCTCCTATCATATCATTTCTAGATTAGCATCATAGATCAATTTTCATATTAGCATAGATTTCATATCAGTTTTCATCATATCATTGCATAGAAAATATCAAAAATATAGATTAATTGCATTCATATTTCATATCATTTTTCCATTCAAATCCTTTGTTTAGGTGTCGTCTAGGTCACTGATCTCGATAACAATCTGAGAACATTAATCTCGCACCTAGTAGAAGGTAGTAAATCACTTGGTTAGATAGCTTTCAATTTTGCATGATTTTGATTATAGCTAACCTCTAATGTTTTACTGAAGTGTTGTGTCTATAGATTAGGTACAATTTTCACACACACATTTTTGGCACCCACCGTGGGGCCCTGAAATGGGTTTCCCTTCATTTCTATCAGTCTTCTATCATTTCTCTATCAGAACTCCCCTACTGCTGCTTGTTCTGGTGGTATTCTCAGTAGGACGTTATTTCTTGACACTTTTTCTATCAAAGTTGTCCGTACAGCGTGATTTTTAATTTCAATCTGTACAATGTTGTACGAGTTTTTTGGACTGTCGTACGAGTTTTTCAGACTGTTGTTTCATTAGACACCCAGTGTCGTATGAGTTTTTATAGACTGTCATTTCATCAGACACCCAGTGTTGTCTGGGAGCACGCCCACTATCGTACGAGTTTCTAACAAAACTTGTATGAGTTTGAGCCTACTATTGTATGATAGTTGATGGAGTATCATTTCATCAAGTACCCACTGTCGTTTGGAAGCTGGATTATTGTTTCATCAGATACCCAGTGTTGTATGAGTTTATAGACTATTATCTAGGAACATACCCACTGTCATACGAGTTTCAGCATCAGGATTTGACTGTCGTATGGTAACATACCCACTATCGTATGAGTTTTGGCATCAGGATTCAATTGTCATATGGTAACATACCCACTATCATATGAGTTTTGGCATCAGGTTTCAACTGTTGTATGTAAGAGACCCAATGTCATATGAGTTTTGGCATTAGGATTTGACTATCATATGGTAAGAGACCCACTGTCGTATGAGTTTTGGCATTAGGATTTGACTATCGTATCATAAGAGACCCACTGTCGTATGAGTTTAGGTACCAAATTTCAACTGTCATTTCATTTTTGCAAGCAGTTTGTCAGATTTGATTTTTGGATTTTGACTAACGGCTAACCCTAACAATTGAAATTTGTTGTTTCTGACTGATTTCTGCTAGGTTTGATTGGAAAAAACACAAGAATTGCTAAAAATCAGGTAAACATCTACTAAGCACGTTGTGAGGATTCTAGGTATTCTCCTTCATCTAATAACATTTCAATTTGGACCTAAAATAAATCTCTCATGTGTTTAGCTTGAGTGCTTCTTTTCATGCTTTTGTTTTACACACTTGCATAATTGATACTAGGTTGTGACACCTTAGGTATTTATTGGCAGTCTTAGATTACTTGTGATTGATCTTAATTTCTATTTTGGGTTATTGGACTCGCTAATCCACCGGCCCCTCATTTTCACCCCGTGGTCGCAATATCAGCACCACATTAAAGGGGAGGGGTCAACAGGATAGAAGCGTTAAGTGTTCCACTTGGCAACCCATTTGTGCTTTTAAGAACTCACTTGTTTCCTAGGTTGTGGACTTGTTTCTAGCTTTTGTGAGGCGTTAAGTGTTCCACCTTGTGGACTCACCTCATATTTTCTTTTAGCATTAAGGGTAGCACCTTGTGCTTCTGAATACTCTTGGATAGATTTTCTTTTGGGAATATATCTGTGCTCACATAGTAATTAGGCCCTATGAACACTATTCGTGATTCTTGAGAGATTGGATTCCTAGCAAAATCCTTCTTGATGACAGAATCCTTTTAGGTAGGGAGGATACTTAGTGCATTTCACATTCAACTTAGTTGGTGCATCTTCTCTTATTGATCGATACATTCTCTCCCAGGAGAGGTTGATAGATCACGTGGGGTTGACATCATGAGCTTTGGTGAATCAAAATTGGTTAATGCGTCTTCTCTTATTGATCGATCCATTCTCTCCTCTGAGAGGTTAATAGATCACATGGGGTTGACATCACAGACCTTGGTGAAACAAAAATTTGTCTTAGCATGTTGGATTCATCTACTTGCTTTGTTTGGGTTAAAAGTGAAGAGGTGTCAAAACCTTGGATCTAGAGCCAAGTCCCCTTGTGTTATAAATCTGTGAGTCACCTTTAGAGAGGGTTAACCATAGCAGACAATCCATTCATAGGGAAAACTACGTTGATGGAACCTCAAGCGATCATAGCCATTTTCACCGTGGTAGTGATAGCCGCTATATAAATGTCCTTATGGAAGAAATCTCCACAGCTATGGTTCATTGTTGGGTTGTCAGATCTCCCTAGCAGCTCCTGAAGATTAAGTTCTCAGACTGTGTCAAAACCCTAGTGCACCAGGATTAGAGTTCACCCCTTTGGATCATAAAAGTTGTAGAGTCAAACCATTACTAAAAACCCTAGCGAGGCCAAATTTTTATTTTATTGGGTATATGTGCGTTATTGCAAAACATTTTTAGAACATACACAATTAGCACTTCTAAGGATTAGAACTTATAAGTCACTTGATTGTTCATGCACAAGGTTGCTTTTGTCCTCGTTCATTATTTTTAGACATGCTTGAAATCACTTGCTTGCTATTTTGCATGCTTGTTTATCTATCTAGTTACTGAAAATGAACAAATCTGTTACAATCCTCAAATCTAGACATTGAAATTTGTAAACAATTCAAATCTAAAAACTCAAAATTTGCAAAATCTGATGTAAAATCCCTTTCTAGAGTCAAAAGTCATCTTAGAAGGTTATAAATTCATACGAGTTTCTATCAAGTGTCATTTCATTGTAACCCATCTGTCATATGATAACAAACCTAGTGTTGTACGAGTTTTCATGCCAGCAAATTCTGAAAGTCAAAATCTTGCAACTATCGTATGATATTGTCAACTGTCATTTCATTGCTACCTAACTGTCGTACGAGTTTTGCAACTATCATTTCATTGCTACCCAACTGTCGTATGAGTCTGTAGAAAGTCATTTGGGAAAATTTTGAAAAGTTGTCAGAAAATTGTCAGAATTGCCAGATACTTCAGCTTTTACAACCTATTTCCAGAATCTGTCATACAAATCACCATGTCAAGAACATAGTAGTAGCTATTGAGAATCAATACACATGTCTCAAAGAATCAGTACACAAGAGGAAGAAGCTCTAATCACCGCTATGATGAAGCAGCTACAAGCTATGCAAGTTGAACTTAACAATCTTAAGAAAGAAAAGGAACCTAAAGAGTTCTCCATGGAAGCTCTATGCCCTTTTCCATTTGATAAAGACTTGTACATGTCACCATGCCCCTGGAAAAAATGTGAGTAACGTGACAATCCCTATGATACCTCTTCCATGGAGAGTGACACATCTAGCTTTGGAGACTATGATGACTATGATGACAGACAATGTAATGATACCTATGACACCTTTGTTCCTAAGAGTCCTCCTCATCGCGTGTTCCTACTTACTACAAATGGGCTATCACATTGGATAGATCATGATGGTGATCCATATGATTCTGATTTTGAAAGAGACTTTGATTTGTGGACAATACCTTGATTATGATCCATCTACTACTGCTGAGGACTATAAAATGCATCGTGCTAGCTTGAAACATCAATACTATAAGGATCTCTCCTCTAAGAACTCTCAGGCTGAAAATAAAGATTACACTCTCAAGAAAGATCATGTTAATGTTGGACCTTTGTCTTGTGATGGTTCCCTTCCATCCCTTACTTCCTCCAATACTTGTATATTTCTTAAAGCTTCCGAGTCTTTCAAATCTTTCACAAAACCTTAATCCGACACAAGCCCTGATACTTTTCATGGAGTTCCCTATAGTTATCCTCCAAGGCTACCTCTTAAAGAAACTCAAGCTAACCTTCACTTGGCTGCAAATACTTTCAATAATGATAAACCTAAAGGTCCTAAGCCTCCATATGCTATAATTCCTACTTTAGCTAGTCCTCTACCATCTCTTCCAAAGTCATCCATACAATCTCAACATGCTTCCTTATCTTTAGAAGCAGCTTCATGTCAAGAGGACTCTAAAAATGATAAAGAAAAGAACATAAAAAAAGATCAATATCAAGAAACCTCCATGTCATCCACTCCTTTTCATGATGTCTCTTATCTGCTTCAGGGTTATTTTGATCCTGCACACCCTTTTTCATGCATTCCACCATGTCTTAAGTCTTCTCCTAAGCAAGATCAAGTTACAACTTACACCATTGAGCTTATTAACAATCAAAATAACCTTACTACACTTGTGCTTTCCAAAGATGATACTTCCATTAAGGTTGGTAAAAATGGTATTGTTCCTTCCAATGTTAGGCCTATTGAAAATCAAGAGAAAAATTATGAGCTTATGCTATCCAAAGATCATTGTCAAGATCAAAGTCTTCCATCTTCTTATTCTACCACTCCATGTTCATTTTAACTTTCTACTCTTCCTAAGTCTTTGCAAGATTTGAAAAATCCTATCAAACAAGGTGCTCATATTCAAGATGTCCATGATTCTATTAAAAATCCTAATGCTCACTCTAAAGATGCTGATATCCTTGGTTGTCATATAGCTGCTGATGAACTTATTGATTATCCTTTTGCGTCTTCCACTTACATCCTTGGACCTCTTCCACCACTACTAAGGGCTTCATGTCTACCTTTCATCTTGGGTCCTTACATCCCTCCATCTCCCATATTTTCTCAAGATCAACATAGATGCATACCCTTGAATCCTTTTCATCCACCCACCCATCTAAACTAGTCATATGCTCCTTCTTCTTCCATAAGTCCCAAGTCTTTTGGAATTAACTTGAATCTTCAATACAAGAAAAAGAAGAAATACAAGAATCCATCAAAAAAAATAAATCACCACGTCTCTTCTAAATGACATGGAGGCATAAAGTCAAAAGAGATATCTAAGAAAAAAACTACAAGACAAGTATGGGTTCCAAAATCCATCATTGAAGATATTATCTCTAAATCATCAAAAGGAAATAAAAAGCCTGCAACTATATGGATTCCAAAGTCTCTCTTGAAAGTGTCTGGTGTTGGACAAAAAGTGAAGTTGACATTCAAGCTTCCAAAGACTTCCACTTCATCTTCTTCCAAAAATATTCTTCCATTCCATGTGCCTAAACCACAACCTTTGCTATCCATTCACCATATTCCTTCATGTATTCCTTCATTCATGATTCCTCCATCCTCTCACCACCCTTCAAGGTATGTGTTGATGTTGATCTTGCCTTCCTTTCCATCTACATCCCTTTCACAATCCTTCCATTCATTATCCTCCTACCTTCTATTCTTTTTCCTTATTTGCCTATTCCTCCTATCTTCCAACCTCACTGGCTTTACATAAAACCTTATCCTCCATTTTTCTCTTCCATCTCCTTTTCCCTATCAGCATTTTTGAGCATATCATTTTGATTCCTTAGCATATCATGGTTTATCCTTTCAAGGAGCACTATCTAAAAAGCTTGCCTTCTTCCAAAAATTCAAAAAAGAAATGAAAAATAAAATAAAATAAAAAATGATGAAAATGTGCCTTGGTGAAAACTTGAAAATAGGTGCCTTGGTAGCAAAAGTAAATAGAAATAAATTAATCCTATGGTAAAAACCACTCTCTTGTGGCACCTTGGATAAGTACCGTGATGAAAACCTAGCAATCAAGCATCACATGTAGTTCTTCTACATATTTCATCCATTCCATCTTCTCTCTTTGATTTTGACAAAGTTGATCTATACATGAACATTTGACTATTTTTTGAGTTGTCTGATGATGATCTTTCTTTCATTCCTTTCATGTTTAGCCTTCATATCTATCTTCCTCTATTCATTCTAGCCTTTTGCCATCATTTTCCCCTTTGGTCTTGATCTAATAAAAAAAAGAAAAAAGAAAGAGTAAAACATAGTGCTATGAAACCTCTTGACATGTCTACTCCTTTGGACTACATCCTGTCCTTCTTTGGCATTACACTTTTGTGATTTATCCTATGCTAGCCTTTCATTGCTTGTCCAAATGTGCTTTACATGAAAATTTTTCCCTAGCTTGGGTATTCTTGAAGAGTTTTCCCTTGAGGATTTCTTCCCTTCATTATCCTTTATTCTCTTATCTTCCATCTCTTCCACCAGCTTGTCAATCCCTCTTGTTCTCCACCTTGCTAGACATTGAGACTACATGATATGATCTTGTTTAGGAGTTTGCAAATGGAAAAAGATGCTATCAAATATACCAAGTATCAGAACCAATATTAGAACAAGTATCAGAACCAGTGTCAGAACTAGTATCAGAACAAGTATCAGAACTAGTATTAGAACAAGTATCAGAACATGTATCAGAACAAGTATTAGAACACCCACTGGGGCTAAACCTTTCACTTTAGTTTATGGGTTTGAAGCGGTATTGCCTATTGAGGTCAAAATCCCATCACTAAGAATCAGAATGCATGGTCTAGTAACTGATGATGACTACAGAGTGTCTAGGTTGCAAGAACTTGAACTACTAGATGAGTGAAAACAAGCAGTGTATGATCATCTTAGAGTATATCAGAAGAGAATGTCTAGAGGCTACAACAAGAAAGTCAGACACAGAGAATTTCAGGTTGGTGATCTAGTCTTGAGAGAAAATCCTAAAAATCAATCACATCGAGAATGCAAGGGGAAGTTCAAACCCAACTGGCTGGGTCCCTTTGTCATCACTGCTACTTTTGGCTCTGGTGCCTATCAACTCTCAATGATTGAAGGAGAACAGCTCTGAGAACCAATCAACATTCTCCATCTGAAGAAATTCTACACCTAAGGCATTCGGTCTATGGTAAAATGTCCTAAAAAAATCTTTAAAATTGGAAAATGTCTTGAAAAAAATTATAAAAATCAGAAAAAGTCCTGAAAAAAAGAACATCTTGGTGAAAACCTAGCAATAGGAACCTTAATGATTCACAAAAAAATCAGAAAATATCAAAAATTCAAAAAAATTGAAAAATGAAAAATACAAAAAAATGAGAAAAAGAAAAAGTGCTTTGGTGAAAACCTGGAAACAGGCGCCTTGGTAGCAAAAATAGAATCTCTACCAAGATGGTGAAAACCTAGCAAAATGGGTGCCACTTGTTTCAAAATGCTCCATCTATCAGTGCAATCTTGGTCTTTCCCAACTTTCAGTTTTGCTTTAGTTTGTACATATCTCCCGGTTTGTTTGTGCATTTCCAATTTTCAATAAGTCAGTCTGTACACCACTCAGCTGAAGCGTCTATATCCTATCAATGCTTAACACTTGGGGGAAATCAATGTCATATCCTATGGTCTCCAGTATATCTTAGATGTATCATATCCAGTCAGAGTCCTTTGAAGCTTCATTTGAGTCAGTTAGTCTATCTTGTCTCCAGAAAGGATTTTGCATCTACAACAATGCAATCAAACACAAACTGAAAATGATCTATGCTTTTTACATGTTTTTATCTCCTCATATGCTTACTGATTCACATTGAGATTTTTTCATATTGTGTCCCTTCGAGCTCTTCGATGATGTCCTTTATAGGATTTAGAGAGTGATGACTGGGGGCATAATCTTTTCTTTGTCTTTTGCTTGTATGTGAAACTCTAACAACTTTGGAAATTCCAGATTGAAATGGTGTCCGACTGTAAGAACCTCTATTTTGAATTGGATGGCCATGCGTACCTCGACCATTGATACCTAGAAAATTCAAGGAAGTTTGATCTAACTATTGTCTTTTTGAGTAAGTTCTTTCTCCTACTATGAAACGTGATCTTGCCTAAGGATGTGAATGATAAAGGGTCATTACGGGTAATTCACACTAGATTTAGAATGATCTCTTGACCATTTGATGTGTATGTTAAAAGAAAATTGCTATATCAAAATGGACATGATATCCAGGTCATCCTAGCGTTTATGCCTTGGTGCTTATATCTAATTCAACATTCCAAAAATAAAATCAATATTCATATATCCATGGTTGTTGATCAATGAGTGTTGTATTGATTCTTACCCATACAAATTGATATTCATATGTCTATGGTTTCATAGCTAGTGGGAATTGTATTGATTTATCTGGTTACCTAAAAGTTCAATGATGATAACAAATCGACACATGATCAATGACTAGGTCCTAGGTCTTAGGTTGCATTTCATTCTGTATTTCATTTTTCATCTTTGCATGATCTCACAATGATTAAATGAACTTCAATGCTTAAATGATTCTTCAAATCACATCTTCAAATCTAACAAGAGCTGAATCTCACATGAAGGTTCCTCCAATGAAACAATAAGTAGAATCCTTTTTCGGGATCAAAATTCAAATCTGAGATCATTCATATTATTCACTACTTTCATAATCAACCTTCAATCATCACAGAAATCTAGTATTCAACTTAACTGATTATCTTACATCAAACTATCAAAATTTCAACTTGGTCAACTATGGTCAACTCATGGTTTAACCTAGTCAAACTTGGTCTCTGGGACCTCTCAATGATGCAGAACGCGTTCTTGAACATGTATAACCACTTCTCAAATCAATTAACATGCTTCTAAACTATTAACGCTGACTTTTCTTATTAGATTTCAGTTTTAATCCCAAAGGGGGCATGGTATTGCACATCATTCAAAGTCTATAATCAAATTTGAAATCATATCTAATTTTGAAATCATATCTTTCATCAGTGATCAAGACAAACAATCACAACTAGTTACTGATTCATCAAAAGACCTCATCGCTTGGGGCAAATCTATCATCACTTGGGGCATATCAGATTCACCAAGATCCATATCAATCTGGTATTCTCCTAATCTTGTACATTGTATCAGTTTTTGCAACCATCAGATCATAGTGTTCTTTCCTTGGTTCTTCGGCAACTGAAGGGTTTGGATGTGATACCTGCTAGTTCTGCTAAGACAATTGAGTCTAGAACGGCTCACTCACTTCTTTACAATCCTAAGGTTTGGAATCAGGCATTTTGACACTTTTTCACAATCATAGGTTCATTTGCTGTTATAGTGAACATTATCTTTGGTCATTTAGGACCTATTATCTCCATATCAAATCAACATCAATCAGCTACTGTCTCATATCAATTATCAATTTTGAATCAGTTTCCTATCTTTATCAAACACAGACTGTCTTTGAACCACTGCGCTTCGCCCAGTAATTCAAAAAGGGGCAAAATGTAATACCCCAAAAATGGGCTATAAGTTCATTAATCTCCTATATCAACAAATCGAATGAAATCGACATCAAAGTCCTAATCTAAGGCACATCTAAACATCATCGAATCCTAATTGATTATCTTAAATTCTGCATCGAGGAATATTCCTAGCAATATTCCTAATTATCTTAATTATCTTTAATTTAATGATTATTTGGCAATAAATTACATTTATCCTAAGTTTGATTAATTGAATATTTGAATGTTTAATTAATTAGATTTAATATCTTGCCACTTAATTATGTAATTAAATTTAATTCTATATATTATTAATTATATTATTTAATTTTGACAATAAATCTAATATCTTATGAATAATTGATTAAATTTTTATTTAATTAATTAAAGCAAGTTGTCATTATTTAATAATATAGTTTTTAATAAAAGTTTGATTAAATAATTGATTAACCCATAAATCAATTATTTATTTTAAAAAATCAGTTAAGTTGAGAATAAATCACTTTATTTATTAAATTAATTCATAAATAAAACATGCACAATCATAAAAGGAAACAACTATCAATTATCAATTAAAGCTAAACTCTATTTTGAGTTAATCTCTGCTTTTGCATGTTTTTGTGAATTAAATTATCTTTATTATCAGATAACTCAAAAATCAACCTGAGTTATTTGAGTGATTTATGGCTTTTTTCATGCACCTCCAAAGCCTTGGATTTCTATAAAACCAAGGCTCAGCTCTTCATAATTCATCTCATAATTGTGCAAACTTATGCTGGAGAATCGACATCTGAAGGATCAAAGCTTATTGCAAATCAACATCGTTGTGAGATCAATTTCAAATTCATAGCTTTCATATTATTGTTAGAATTTTCATTCACATATCATATCATTTCTAGATTAGCATCATAGATCAATTTTCATATTAGCATAGATTTCATATCAGTTTTCATCATATCATTGCATAGAAAATATCAAGAATATAGATTAATTGCATTCATATTTCATATCATTTTTGCATTCAAATCCTTCGTTTAGGTGTCATCTAGGTCACTGATCTCGATAACAATCTGAGAACATTAATCTCACACCTACTAGAAGGTTGTAAATCGCTTGGTTAGATAGCTTTCAATTTTGCACGATTTTGATTATAGCTAACCTCTAATGTTTTACTGAAGTGTTGTGTCTATAGATCAGGTACAATTTTCACACAGACACCTTCCATCAAACAAACTTTCACAAATGTACCAACATTACCAACAGATTCTTCAATCATATATATTATTTCTATCACATTTCCAAGGTCTACCCAACAAAATATGACAACAATCCATAGGAATAATGTCACACCACCTTATCATAGTACTTTCCAATCTTCAAATTCACATAGCATTGTTCACTTACCAATAGTGTATGCTCATCTTTGAACCTTACCAACTAAAATTTTGCAACCATGTCCTCAAATGCCATATTCTCTAAGCTTCCACTATCAATGATTACCTTCCACACTTTATCAAAAAATCTTCATTTGGTCTTGAACAAAATTTTCCTTTCCAGATCTTCCTTAGTACTTTCACTCCATAATGCTTTTCTGACACTAGTAAATGTTAGCTTGTTTTTTGACAAGGTTTAGTTGATTATTAGACACCTATTGGTTGGCTAATCGACCATAACGGTCATCAGATTTTTTTGTTAAAAATACCACACTTCAAATCTTTGTCACAATTGCGACGTCCCTAGTGGTTGAACTATTGATGGAAACGACGTCAAAATCATTGCTTCAACCTGGAAGAATTACTGGTTATAGCCTTATCCCTATGACCAATGTTCATCAAAATTGCGATGTAAAATCATCGCAATAAATTTTGAATGTATAGCTTTCTTGTTGATATTTCTATTCTTTGTTGGTCAAAATATCGACATACAATTTAATTTATATATATATATATATATATATATATATATATATATATATATATATATATATATATATATATATATATATATATATATATATATATATATAATCAAATTAAGCACAACAATATTATGTCACTGTTGTTTACTGTTTACAAACAGTCACACATTTTCTATCTTATTTCACACAAACAAGCTCGTTTTAGACCAAAACACTCCACCATAGATCACAAAGTGACTCTTAGATACTTAGTTGACAAAATATGGGACACTCCGTGTGACAAGGCTTTTTGCTGCTTTATTGACTTCAAAAAAGCCTTTGAATTAATTTGTCCGTGGACTGAGACCTTAAATTATTGATCTTCTCTTTGTTTCGAGAAAAGTATAACATTCTCTACTTAATAGGACCAATCATGTGAAGGTGGAAGCTCATCTGGCCCCTCCTAGGAGACTCCTATGACCCTTTACGACATTTTAAGACCTCTAAGATGTATTCTTAGGGATCGTAAATGGTCGTAAAGGGTCATAAGGGGTCTTGTGACACAATAGCTGAGACACATAATTATAGGCATCATGGTCACAAATTTTTGGAGACATGTAATTTTATACCCAGAAAATGCAAAGAAACTCCTACACCTCTTATTCCAAGTTGACTACATTTGTTGCTCATGAATACAAGGTCCTCCAACAAATGTATTCAACTTGGAATCGAAGGTGCATAAGTTTCTCTGCATCACTTGGGTACACAACTCAATTATGTTTTCTCCAAAAAATTTTGACCATGATGCCTACAATTATGTTTCTCAGCTATTGTGAAATCTAGATTTATGTTATGGTAAGTGACAAAAGCACTCTTGTGAAGAACAGTGACAGTCACTATAAAAGAGAAGAGAAGGTAATGATACTATGTAGAACACATGATCCACCACATTCAAAGTAACTTCCAAGAATGTATGCCAATGAAAAGAGTAGACATAGATGATAAGGTAGAGAATGACATTATCTACAAAAGTAGAGAGAAAAGGCCAAAATTCAAAGATGACTATTAGAAGAGACACTAGCTAAATGGGAGGGCATTCAACATGCATCAAAAGTAGTGGTAAACACTGAAAATGGAAAAGACAATGTTGATGAAGTTGGAATGGCACTTTTAGAGTGTCATAGAGTTCCTCATGAAAGTGAGCACAAAAGATGACTAGTCATGTGAAGGAATAGTAAGAACGAAAGAAAAAAATGCATCTAAGAGTCTTGAGAAGTGACTATCAAAAGGATGTCAATAAATGGTGATCAAATTTGTAAGCAAAGATTAGTCCCAATGACAAACAACACTTTTGAGTTCTTAGTTATAGACAAGGTTAACTGTCAAATAGGCTTGATGAGGTGATGATAAGTGTAACAATTCATGATTTAAAAGGATGCCAAAATAATGTGGATAAGAAATGTTTAAAGAAATTTCTTCTTCAATGCTTATCCACTATCATAGTGGTATAAAGTGATAAAAAATAATGATTCATATGGTTTATGATAAGTCACAAAGACACTCTTATAATAGTCATCAAGTGATAATAGAGTTCATGCATGCATGATTGCAAAGCACACTGAATAAAGAACATGCACTGTTATGAAGGCTCATAGCCACAATAAGGAATGCTGTCATAAAAATCAAAAGAGGGACAATTTCTAAAAGGTAGTGATATTCAAAGATTGAAATGAGGGTACTATATCATGAAAAATATGGAAGAATTAATATATTTTCATGAATGTGAAGGTGTGGTGATCAAAAATGCCATAAAGAGACTATTGTTAGTGTTTCTACAAAATAGAATGACAATGTTGTGAAAGAAAAGATTCATGTTCAAGAATAGTGCCTCAAAACAATGTTATTCAATGCTTGAGGGATGATATTTACTACTTTAATAATGACTAAATGATGAAAAGATGGTCAGATTAAATGATGTAAATCTTACCACATATATGATAGTCAACTACAAGGCCATAATGTATGTAATGGCAGGTGTCATATTGTCTTTCAAAGAGCAGAGTAAATGCTGGTAGTAGCATCAAGAGATGCATGTTTTGTACAAATTTTTAGACCATGGAATGAAGAGCATGAGGCTATCATCACATCAATCCTTATGAGTTGTGAGATAAAAAGAGATTGAAGGCATTAGATCTTACAAGGAAGCAATGTCCAGTGTAATGAAAGAAATGGAAAACCATACCAAGCATGAGGAATCATGGTGATTGTGTATAAAGGAGTAGCAGTGGTAAAGGGAAAAATTAGAGTAGTGATTTAATGGTCAATATAAGATATAGAGATGTTTTAAAGAGGAGAGGCAATGATATGTATTTTATTTCTAATGATGTGTTCACTACCACAAGATAATTTTGCAATCATGGATAATAGAACTCTGGTGCAATATACACCAACAGTCTTGTGGTAGTGAACACATCATTAGAAACAAAATACATATCATTGCCTCTGCTCTTGAAAACATCTCTATATCTTATATGAACCATTAAATCGCTACTCAAAAGTAGTGGTATACACTACAAATGGAAAAGACAATGTTGATGAAGTTGGAATGGCACTTTTAGAGTGTCATAGAGTTCCTCATGATAGTGAGCACAAAAGATGATCAATCATGTGAAGGAATAGTAAGAACAAAAGAAAAAAATGCATCCAAGAGTCTTGAGAAGTGACTGTCACATATATGTCTATTCGTATAGCGTCAACAGACCCACGTCATGCATCAACAGTGATGTTGAAAGAAAATTGAGAAGGGGTTGTTTGTTTTTATAGATAAAGGCATAATAAATTTTGATGCAGAGTGGTGGCAACTAAATCCTGATTAAGCCCAACTCACTACACAATAAATTAACAGTGTTGATCCAAATCAAAATAAAATGGTTTCAATCACTCTATCAAAACTTCTTAGTTTCTAAATGTTTTCATTCATAGGTTTAATGTTTCTAACTATTAATTTCATTCCATGGTATTTCAAAATATTTTAAGTATCACTTCTTTTTTCCCTCACAACCATCAACAATATACTCTTCTTGAACCAGTTTCTAATTTATACAAGTACAACAATTTTGCTGACACTTCTTTGATTGGGGTTCATAAAATAGTCATTTGCTACTTGCTTCACAACCATTAGTTGTTACTCACTTCAATCCTGAATTACTATTTATAAATAGTCTATTCACTTTAGTCATAGACTAAACTCCACTAATCAACAGGGTACCTCCAATTCTTCCACTTCTCGATTTGATTGTAATAGGGTTCTTTCCCAAGAGTTTATTAACAGATTCAGGCATAGTTATTTAGCATTGAATTGTTGTTTTCTCTATTTCTTATTTTAATCCACAAACAATGACATCAATCTTCCTCGACACCTCTGAATGGTCTCAGGAATGTTTCACCTAGTTGATTAGGCTAGGTCAACTTTGACTAGAATAATTTGAAGGTGGTTACAGGAGGTTGGTATTGATGCTTACTATCTTCGATGAATCCAAAACCTAAAATCAATAGGTCCAATAATCATTCCATTCACTCACTATTACAATGTTATTTATTCTCTTAACTAAATACATGTAATGCATCTGGTTTAGGGCATCGGCCCTGAAGTAGTTTAACATCCCTTGCAAATCTGAGTGTTGAGCTTATTGAAATATTCTACCCTAACTTGACTTTCAACCATCAATCTGAAGTATTATGTGGAGAAGATACAAGTTAGCATCGTAACTTCATGATAGGCTAAGAACAATAGTCTTGTTTCGATTTGTCAAAAATTTACTTTGCTTTGAAAATTAACAAAACTAAACCAACTTAAATCTATCAATAAAGTTGCATGACCAGATTTGATAGTCAATAGTGACTTCCTTCCTTGACAGAGATATAGATATCAAACAAATTAAGACACACAAACTCCATAAAATTGTGGGTACATTAACACATCTTCCTAAATACTAACACTATTTTCCACTACATAATCGATTTCACAACAATCGAAATAGAGACATAAGTGTGCTTAGAATTGTAATTTCTTTTGTTATTCCAAATTTTCTTCGAAGGCCACAGGGAAAGGCATAATAATTGTGTGTACACAGTGATAGTCTTGCAAGTTGAAACAATTCAAACCGGGTCTAGGAAGACCTGCAAGGCATGAACAAATAGTGACTACAAACTTTTGAACCCTAGAAATGCTACAAATTGAATGCAAAAAAATATAAATGAAACACAAGAACTTTTTCAAAGATTAAAAAACTAGAGATGAGTGTATTTGTTACAAATGAAGAGTGGTTCTTATAGGTGGAGTCGAGGCCTTTTCTTTCACCTCTACTTTTCCATGCGCCGAATATAAAATGAAATCCCTAGCCCTTTTCTTTCACCTCTACTTTTCCACGCACAGAATATAAAATGAAATCCCTATGTTTTTTTTAAAGTTATAGACCCATGTTCCTCAGAATTTTGACAACCTGTCATGGTTGTCGAAATACTGACCAACACGAGAATAGATTAAAAAAAATAAAAAAATTCCTTCTATAAACTGACCAAGGAAAACAATTTTAATGCTTGGTTGGAAATGTTGGTCTAAAAAGTGGGTCTAATGTACTAGTGTGACCATCAAGTTATTTTCCTTCTCTGGTTCATTCGGTGAGTCTTCTTGCACCAAGACATTTCTACTACTATCGACCTTCTTTCTTGAATGTGTACACTCAAATTATCTATGTCCTTCTCCCCCAAAATTGTAACAAGTTCCTTAGAATCCACATCTACCATAGCCACTTTGGTAGTTCTTGCCTCTTCCTCTAGGAGAACTTTCACCTTTCCACTCTGTCTTGCCTTTTTTTTAATTTGTTTTTTCTTGATTAGATCTAATATTTTCACCATGAGATCTACCTCTTCCTCCGGGGAATCTACCACCTCTTCCTCTTTTTCTTTTCTCATGTCTTTTTTTCAAGTTCTCCTCAGCTTTCAAGGCAAACTAATAAGCTTCTTCAATACTTTCCAACTTAACCAAACTGATTTCCTCTTGAATATAGACTCTTAAACCATTCAGGTTTCTAGAAATTACATCCTCAACATGTCCAGATCCAATGTCTAATTTATAGAATTCCTCAGTATAATATTTTACCAAGCTATCTTTCCACCTCAAACTTTGCATTCTTCTATCTAGGTTAATTTGATAACCAAAAGGTAGAAACTTGCCTTTTAACTTATTCACCATCTTATTCCATACCTTGATTTTTTCTTTTCCTTTCATCTTTTTGTCCAATTTTAGATGCTACCACCATAAGGATGCATGAATTTTAAATTTTGTACTTGCAATTTTCACCTTCTTTTCCTCTGAAACATTTTCATATTCAAAATACTTTTCCATATCAGTTATCCAATCCATCAACTCATCCAAATCGAGCCTTCTACTGTATTCAAGAGGATTCAAATGTGGTGTAGCCTTCAAATTTGTGAACGCCTTCAAAATTATTTCTTCACCTTGATCCATCACAAGTGCAGGTTTGACTTCACCCTATTCATCTTCAGCTTCTTCATCACTAACATCATCAATATGTCTTTGTTTGCATTGGACTATCTCAACAACTTCCAATCTAGCAACAATTTGTCTTAGCATATCCTCTAAGCCTATATTTTCATCTCACCTCCCATGAACCATCTTGAAACACTCTACAACTATAAGTCTGATCGCAATCTGCCACCCCACAACAAGATATCAACTGGGGCCCACATGAAGGAACCAGATCTAACTTGCTCTGATACCACCTGACACAGGGAGGGAAGAAGGGACCCAAGGTACACCTAGCTACCAACCTACTTTTAGAAACAACACTCAAAAGTAATGACACAAGATAGGGAGAGAGAGAGAGAGAGAATGCATAAATTCATATATTATTCATGATAAATGTCATACATGGTGGGCTTCAAGGCCATCCCAGTTACAACCAAATATAATCAGAAATTAAATACAAATAGTCCTCATACATATGAGTATCTTTCAACATTCCACTTATATCTTCTAAGTCCCCTCCCTAAAATTGACAACATACTACTCTATTTATGCAAGAGATCAGTGAACAGGTCAGCTCTAAAGATTCATTAGATCCAACATTAGAGAAAGGGATGACCTAGATTTAGGTCCACACACTTCCCAATGATCGATGCAATCATTAAATTCAAGAACAAAATTGAATACACAAGTCAGCCTCAACAAAGATCCAAAATAAACCACTTGGTGAGCATGACTACTGAGCAACTGAAAACAACTAGGTGAACAATCAAACTGAGCAACAACTGACTCCCGTTGGTGGAAACAAGAATACTTCACCGAGAGCCCAAAATATGCTATCGAGAACATCTAATAACTCTAACATATTTTTGGTCATACAAGATTTCCAAGAACCCAAGATTCTCATGCATCATAGAGTGTTATTCAAATCCTTTGTTAGGGATTGTCAGGTGCAGATTGGTGATTTCACCACCACATTAGATCTTCATATCACACCTCTTAGATCTTATGGTATTGTACTTGCAATGGATTGGATTTATGTGCAAAAATCAAATTTGGATTGTCATCAAAAGAGTATTGAGTGTTTATATGACCATGGTACTCTAACATCGAGTTTTGGGATTCAGAGGTCCATATCTCTTTGTCTAATCTCCTCTATGCAGCTTAAGCATAGCATGTGAAAGGGATGTCAGTTATTTTCCATCACCATAAGTGATGGGGAGGATGAGGAGGATAATGAATTTTCACTTGATCACCATCCTACTCTTTAGGAGTTTGCACATGTTTTTCTGAGTTACCTAGTATGCCTCCTCAGAGAGTAGTAAAATTTCACATAGATTTAGAGCTCAAGATTTAGTTAGAGGATCAAGATTTAGTTAGAGGATCTTTTACATAAAGGGCACATTTTCCCTAGTGTTTCTCCTTGGGGTGCACCAGTTATCTTCATCAAGAAGAAGGATGGATCTCTTAAGTTGTGCATTGATTACCAACATCCACTTCCTAGGATAGATGAATTGTTTGATCAACTTTAGGGTGCCTAAGTGTTTCTAAAGATAGATTTGAAGTCAAGGTACCATTAGTTGAGGATTGTGGAGAGTGATATCCACAAGAAAGATTTTTGAATGAGGTGTGGCCACTATGAGTTTATTGTGGTTCTATTTGACTTCATAAATTGTCTAACTATATTGATGAGTCTCATGAATGGAGTATTCTATACATGTTCTTGAAAAAATTTGTAGTAGTATTCCTAGATGACATATTGATTTATGCACAAGATGAGCAGGAGCATAAGGATAACTTGAGATAGGTTTTGCAATGTTTGAGGAATAACCAGTTATATGGAATCTTGTTGAAGTGTGATTTATTTAGATTAGAGGTCCATTACCTTGGCCATGTGATATCAAGAGATAGGATCACAATCAAACCATCAAAGATTAGAACCATTATGGATTGGCCAAAACCTACCACTGTGACTAAGGTAAGGAGTTTCATGGGTTTAGCAGGCTATTATAGACTTTTTTTGAGGGATTCTCTAAAGTGGCACATCCTATCACATCCATTCAGAGAAAGGGAAATAATTATGAGTAGATGGAGAAGTGCGAGAGAGCCTTTCAAGAGCTCAAGAGACCACTCATATGTGCACCTATCCTTTTAGTTCTAGATCCTTCAACAAATTTTTTAGTATGCACATATGCTTCTTTGGATGGGTTGGGAGCAATAATTATGTATAATGGTTCAACCATTGCATATGAGTCTAGGAAACAAGTAAGACTCATTAGCTCATCTACCCTACCCATGACCTTGAGCTTGCAATAGTGGTTCGTGATTTAGTGAGATGGAAAAATTTCCATTTGGGACATCAATTTGAGTTACCATTAGATCATTAGACTTTACAATATATTTTCACTTAGCTGACCTTAATGCTCATTAGAGAAGGTGGATGGAGTTCTTTTGTGAGTATGATTTTTATGTCCACTACATCAAGGACAAGGAGAATGTAGTTGCAGATGCATTGAGTAGGAGGCAACATGAGATTTCTTCTATGACCATTGACATAGATTTGAGGGATCATATACTTCACCACTTGCATAAGGATGAGATTTATGCAAAGATTTGTCAGTTGGTCTGATCTCAGAGACCCCTTGAGGGTAAATATGATAATATTTCATTAGAGTCTGATGGACTTATACATCATAGAGGATGCATTTATGCACCTTCTCCCAAAGGATTATGTGATTTCATTATACTTGAGGATCATAGATCACCCTATGAAGCACATCTTGGGGTTAAAAATTAATATGCATAGTTGAGGCAACTTTATTATTGGCCTGGTATGAGGTTGCATATTGCTAGGATTGTGGATAGATGCCTTGAGTTTCAAAGAGTTAAGGTGGAGCACCTCCATCCAGGTGGGAAACTTCATCCTCATGAGGTACCCAAGAGGAAGTGAGACATCATATCTATGGACTTCATTGTTGGTCTTCCTATGTCATCTTGTCATCATGATGCTATTATGGTGACAGTTGATAAGTTGACCAAAGTATCTCACTCCTCACCCACTCGTACCATATTTACAACAACAAGAGTAGAATAAGTCTTCTTGTTAGATTTTGGAAGACTTCATGGCATTCCCATAAGGTCATATCTAATAGAGACTCTCTCTTTACTTCCTCATTTTGGAGAGAGTTGTAGGCAATATTGGGCGGCAAGCTCAATTTCAGTACAACCTATCACCCTGAGACAAATGGACAAAAAAAGAGTTCCAACTAGGTGTTACAGGACATGCTGCACATGTATGTGATGGACCATCAAGTTAGGTGGGATTCCAATAACCACCTCTAGTCGAGTTCACCTATAAAAATGTGCATCATACATCTTTAGGTATGCCTCCTTAGTAGGATTTTATGGTAAGCCTTGCAAGAGGCCTTTGAGTTGGGATAGCATTGAGGATAGGGTAGATATTGGACCAAAGTTAGAGATATATAACAACAAGTAGACCTGATCAGGCAATGTCTTAGAGAGGCCTAGGATAGACATAAGAAGTATGTAGATGCTAAGAGGACTGATCATGAGTATATGGTTGGGGATGGATTTTTCTTGAGATTACAGTTGCATAAGAGCCCAATCCATCCTGGAAAGGGTTCTAAGCTTGCACCTTGCTTTGTTTGACATTTTGAGATCTTAGAGAGTATAGGCCTAGTTGC
>BSBK01010107.1:57500-80000 GCA_027943335.1 Chamaecyparis obtusa
CCAGGGATAACTACCAGGATGCATCCCTATTCATAAAGTAGGCACTGGGGTTACATGGTTGCTAAGAAGGATCCCAATATATAGGTTGTGTGATGACACTCACTTAGGTGGTCTCCTAGAACCTTAACCTCGGTGTTATAGTATGATGATATTTTATGTTTTTTATTATTGTTCTTTTGAGCTTTGGTTTATTGGTATTTGAGACTTAGATTTTCTTAAGGTCTTGAGAGTACCTTGGTTGTATCTCCTAGCACAAGGGGTGGAACCTTATCAGTTTCACATGATTGGGTGGAAAATCTCTTTCGAGGTATTGTTCGTGGTTCATGTTGTGGCTTGGATTCTGAGTTGTTCAATGGGTAAGATTCTATTCTTGTGTCATGTGTCTCTATCTGTTGTTATCAAGATGTAAAGATGTATTATGGGTTTTGGGAAACTTGATGTAATTATCTTTCTATACGCCTTTGGGCAATGTGTAGTAACTGTAATTATGTTTGTAAAAGGAAATTGTAAGAAATGAGCTATGTATAAGGGAATGGTAGAATTATGAATCTGAAAAGGGTATTGATTATGGTTAAATCAATGAGTAATTCTTGCTTTATATCTCTTATGAATTTTAAATGAAAATTGAAAGTAATGGTTCTATGCAAACCATTGTAATAAAAGTACTTATGGATGTAAACTTCTTTAAAAGGAAACTTGTTTTGATATATGGTTAATGGAAAAGATATGTTAAGGGTTCAAGGGTATCTCCAGGTGAAATAATAAGGGTAAGAAACATGTATGTTATTAAAATAGTGATGAGAAGTGATTTCTTAAATGTATAGTTCTATATGAGTAATGTGTGGTTATTCAAATTAGGTTTTAATCTCAATTCTTAACTAAGACTTGTGTAAGGTTATAGATGATAATTTTTGGAAGTTAAACTTATGGAAAAAATGATTCATTTAATGATTTATGTTGGTTCTCAATACATGGTTAGGTACTTTATGCTCTTTCTATTCTTGTCTTGAAATGAAAATAGGAAGTAAGGACTCTTATTGGAAAAGTTTAATTGAGTTTTGATGATGCAATTGAGTTGATCATAGATAATGTTAATGATTAAATAAATATGTAAGAATAAATGAACTTAGTGGATATGATAAGTAATGTGTGCTTGTTTCACTTCTAAGGTTAAATTATGTGTTAGTCAGTAAGGAAAATTAATTACACTAGTTAATTAATGTAATTGGTTTTGATGTGAAATGGAATCAATGTAAATTGAAGTTGTAATGGAAATAGAATTTATTTGATTAAGTAATAAAATGAAATACTTAATAATGGTAATTGAATTCATTAAGGGAACCTTAAGGAATATACTTGTGAATGGTGATGATGATATGTTAGAATGTTAAAAAAAAAATTGTTAGTTGTAATTTGAGGTCATAGACCTGATTCCTGATGGGTTCCCTGGTGAGGACATTACATTTGGTATCAGAGCCCTATGTTGCTACACTGGGAGCTCTAGGGTGTATTTACGTTTAATTTAGTTCGTTTTTCTTCTTATTAAGTTATCTCAACTCAATGGCTATACTTAGGTTGTAACATTGTTCCAAGATGCTTTCCAACATCAAAAAGTCTCTTATGAATAAGCTCGCTATTATGCCTCATCATATCAACAAAGATTGTTCCCATGTGAATGTGTGGGGGAACAAAATTTGAGTAATGACTCAGAGGGAGCTCAAATGAGACAACTCTGATACTGATTTTGCTAAGCAAGAACCCATCAGAAGGAAAATTTATCCATCGAGAGGAAACTTATTCCAACAATTATGATAATGATAGAATATAAGCCCTAGTTTTTCTACTAAGAACCTTGAGAATCATACCTGGCCTACTCTTATTACTTGAGTCTATGGTGTTCTTCAGCTAATGTTTTCTTCCAGCCTACCAAACTTGAATGCATTGTGTGTCTTCTTTTTAAAGTTTTGTTATGTTAACAAACTTAAGCATGCAACATAAAAGGTTTGTTTTCTATATTCCTTCCATAATATCTTGCAAGAAAGGATTATCTGAAATGATTATTTGTGTTTTTCATTATAAGATTCATGTGGTTCAAATAGATAGTCAAGAATTCCTGATGCTTCAGTGTTGTGTTCTTATCCTCGTTCTAAGAGAATCTTAAATAATAGTAAGGAAAGTTGTTAATAGTATCTCCTTCTCTTATGATGATTACTATAAATGGATGACAAAATAGTTTCCAAGTGATTCAAAAAATTATATACTCTACTTCCCTATAAATGTTAGATAACACCATGATTCTTATGTCTGATTATTTAAGGCTAGATAAATTTGAAACATGTTGTACTTATGGTTGGGAATAAGGGATGATTAGGCTTATAGGACAAAAAGGATTGTAATATTGGATGGTTGTAAAACATGTTTTGTAAATGTATATTTATCACTTCCTTGAGAAATTAGGAACTTATGAACTGACATTTTTGTGAAAATGAGATAATGTGTTGAAATTAGGTAATATCTGATATTTCAAAATATGACAAGAATAAGAATCATCTTTCTTTTATATACCCTCTTTAGTAAGACATTAAATCTATTGTTGTATCAGATGTGTCTCTCCCTTCTTTCTCAAGAAATATGTTTAAAAGGTTACAATTTATAAGGGAAAATCAAAGTGTCAATAAGGAGAATGTGCTTAGCTAGAGGAAACCCTTGAGTAAAGGACCTATGTCCCCAAGGTTTTGTAATAAATAGAATTAAACTACAGAATTGTTGAAGGAGAAATGTTTGACTATATGGTAGGAATTTTGAATTATATATGATCCTCATAAGTGGTGTGAATTGAACCAATGAAAAATTATCAACTATAATGAAGGAATATGATATTAAATAAAATTTTGTAGTAATTATTTACTTGTTGGCATTTTGTGTGTGAAATAGAAGTTGAAGCTAACAACATTGCTAGTATATAGGAATGAGGAGTTATTATGAAAGGAATAATTATATGAATAATATTTAAGTCAAACTTTCTAACTGTCCTAGAATGGGAATATTAGAAGAATGTGAATTTGTAGGTAATGATATAGATGTCATATTGAACATGTGTATAAGGATAACAAATACTTTTAGTTACTCCACAAATGTTCTTTTATTTGAATGTATGTACAAAATGTAAGTGGGTTGGACATATTATTTTGGTTGAATAAGAAGGTAGCTATAGGACTCATGTATTTCTCTCCCTATATTAAAGAATCTATGACTTTTATTTTGCAAAATGGTAAAAATTCTGATGAACTTGTTAATGTTGGGAAAATATATATACTCAAAAGAAGCTTATTGTGAATTTTTGGGATATAGAATTGGTTAAATATCTAGTTAATAAAAAATATTGGTGAAGCTCTAGCTTAATGAATCATGTTAAAATTTCTTCGGAATATATTTATGTGTATTGTTGTAATACACCACTACTAAATTGTTATAATAGAATCCTAAAAAGTATCTTTGGTTGCATTATTTGGAAAGGATGTGTATTTCATCTAGTGTGTAAGTTTGATATTAGTGATTCTCCTATAAGTTTACCATAGGCTTGATGAGGAAAAAGTAACTAGTTGTATAGAGAGAATTGTTTTTTTTTGTCTTATCTCATAAAATTGTAAGATGTTCAATATTTGAATGACTTTTAGCTTAAAAATATTTACCAAGGTAGTAGTATGATCGTAGTATCTTATGTATACAAATTGAGAAGAAATAATCCTATATCAATATGTATGTAGTTGAGAGAATGAAATCTGAATTCTTAATTACATTCAGAATCCTTAAATATGGTTTTCTATTAAAAGAATTCCTAAGGTGAAAATTATACCTAATGTATCAATGATAGACTATATTAGAAATGTTTGTAAAAACCTTATTTTATGTTTGATGAATGGCTCGAAACTTCCAACTTCCAGGAGTAAGTTGAATCTTAGGGAGGAATGATGTAATGCCCCTCCAACCCTATCAAGTCTTGGTTATGTTCACTTGAAATTAGGAAGGACTATTTGTGAGAATGATCCTTCTTGAGATGGTTTCTTAAACTGAACCTTTTCCAACTCACCATAACTCCATTGTTTAATTTGAGGTACAATAGTATTGCATAGTTATGCTACTATACATCTTGTTGTGTGTCAATGATAGTTTAGGACCGTAATGATAAAATGATCACCTGATAGACTTATAGGCTTCTTTGTGAAATGCTCATGTTTACCTTAGGTTAATTAATTATAATCACTTAAGGGTTAGATGTGTTATCTTCTCTAATAATGTTAGTTCTGATTAGAGATGATTAATGTATCTAGGGTTATATGATTTGTTTATCTTGTTTTGATAATGAGTCATTTTTAGTACATGCCTGATGGTTAAATAGGTTTGTAAAAGTTAATAGATGATTTACATTTACATGAATATGTTATGATGCATTCTTGTTATAAAATATGGAAAAGAGATTATTTGGGTACTAACCACACTAATCCAATTATGCTTTGTTGATGTCACCATCTGATGTGAGTGTAGGATGAGGGGAGGCAGTCATAGTTACTCCTACTGGAGGTCCACACGATGTCACACTCTCCCTCCTTGTTTGCCATTGTCTAATTATGTATATATACATATTGGTTGGTTTTGCAGGATGTAGGTACCAAGCATCGACTCCACCTGGCTACACAGGTTTGAGCTCACCTTAAAAATCCTCGAACTGTTGTTGTGTGGAGGTATTACCAAGATTACTCTCAAGGTTACCATGGACTTCAATTTTTTCTTAGGAGATTACCGTAGTTGGGGAAGTTGAATTGAATATGTGATGTGGTCTTGTGATTTGATGTAGTTATGAGGTTGATGATGTGAGTTGGATTTATCCTAGTAAGTATATATATATATGTGTGTGTGTGTGTGTGGACACCTAAAAATCCTTTAGAAAATAAATTATTTTTATTTTCTAAAAAGCCTCTAATGACATCATCATTTATTAATTAATTAATTATTTAATTAATTAATTTATTTTTATGCCATTAAATCCCTTTATCTTAATTAAAAATATTTAATTAAGAAATCCCTCCCAAAAATGTTTAAATCTTATTTAAACATTATCTCCTTATTTATTAATTATTTAATTAATAAATTGACCAAAAATCCCCAAAAAAATAATTAATTTATTTTTTGCCCAAAATTTGGCCAATTTTCTTAAGACCACTAACCTCTTCCAGAATCTTCTAAACTTTCTTTAATTTTGATTAAAGACTAATCCCATCATTTCCTAACCCTAATCCCAACTCAAAATATTTAATTAAGATTAAATATTTAATCCTTATGTTTATTAAGTTCATTTTAATAAATATTCTCAAACCTAAAACCATGGAAATAAATAAATCTTTATTTATTTCCTAAAATCCATGTTATCCTAAGGAAATTCTAGACTCTTCTAGAAAGTCCTAATCCTAATCCTAATCCTAATCCCTCCCCTAACCTTGTCACATTCCCTAAACAAGGTGAGCCAATTCCTAAGCTTAGCCCAAAGTCAACAAACTTCTAGAGACTTCTCTTACATGCATTAAGTGCATTTAAGGCCTCCTTATCCCTCTTACATGCATTTATCATGCATTTAAGGAGCCCCTCACCCCTTTCTTACACCCTTTGACCTTAGGCACATTTCCCAAATTATGCACATTCCTCCCATCTTTCAACCCAATGCCCTTGTGACACTTGTCACAAGGAGGTGGCCCTGAACTAGCACAATCCATGTGCTCCCCTTTGAATGAATCTTGACCTCTCTAAAGGATTTTGATCCTGGCCACTCATTCTTCCTTCCCAAATCCTATAAATGCTCCTCATTTCCAAGAGAAAAATTTCCGTTCACCTTTCATTTTAAGCATTGTTATCATGCCCTTTTAGCTCTAGAATTAGCATAATCATCTTAATCTAGCTTATTTTCAAGAATTTTAGCTCATCTTAATTTAGTAATAATGGATTAACATAGTTTATTTCATTTTTTTGCATAAGCATAGCATCATATCACATCTCTATTTGGTTAATAACAATCTTAGCATAAGCATCATGTAGCTCAAATCTCCATTAAAGCATTCTTGAATTCTTGAGGCCTTGGGGGCAATTTTGGGTGTTCTACCCAATATTGTGCCATTTTTTGGGTTTTCATGAATCTCAATCCATCTTAGTATGCATTAGAGTATGCTCCTAGTGCTTAGAGAGCACACCCACATCCCCTTAAGCAAGAGCAAATCAAACAGTGCTTGGGTGCACCTGTTTTAGCTCAATCTGAGGTGGCTTAGTTTAGAGTTTTATTTGTTTTGGATTGATTTCATGCTTAGACTAACATCTAATCTTTGTTTGGCTTGAAGTTTTCCAAACTAGATACCCTAAAAAAAAACCTTGTCCACATTCTGGTATGCCATATAGATTTGTTTGATATGATTGACGGGATCTCCTTTCCCTTGATATTTATCAAACTTAGGTGTCTCAAAGTTCTTGGGGAAAGGCATAGTGGCAATGTATTGGTCAAATGGATAAGGACACACCTCCTCAAACTTGTAAGTTTTGTTCTTAGTATAGGTTTGAAGCTCTTTAAGAGTGTTCTTCATGGCTTCCCATTTAGCATTGATTGGTGTTTGAGCGGGTACTACCATTTGAGGTGGGTATTGTTGAGTAGGATATGGAGATGGCCCAGTGGGATAGGTAGATTGGAGTGGATTGTGAAGTGATGTTTGTTGGGGATATTGTTGATGTGGCACAGGGGGATATTGCGGTGGAGGATATGGGACTACTTGCTGGGGTTGTGGGATGATGGGGACTTGCTGCTATGACTGATAGGAGGAAACTTGTTGCTATTGGGGAATGATGGGGGTTTGTTGCTATGATTGGAAGTATGGTTGCTATGGGGGTGGTTGGTGGCATGATGCAGCTTGTTGGTAAGATGGTCCTTGCTAAACTTGGCTTTGTGGTTGATTGATATAGGTCAGGTGCATTCCTATATTGCTTAAGGGTGGAACTGATGTAGGGAGGCTTGAGGCAAAGGGTGGCTGGGCAAGATGACTTGCGAAATGGGATGAACTTTGCTGCTATGGTGGAGGAACTTGCTGAAAAGTACTGGATGTTGGGAATGGATAGCTTGCGAAGGATGAGGTTGGTAGAGGTTGAGATGGTTGTTGTTGTGCTGCTTGTGAGAAGGTGGCTTATTGGTTTGCAAATATGGATGTGGGAGAGTGATTTGGTATTCCAAAGGCTTTCATGTCTTCTTGAGTGAGACCCTAATGAGGACCAGTGTGAGGTGGGAATTCTATTGTAGCAGATGCTGGGAAGGTAGATGTGATGGGAGTTTGGGACATGAATGGTGGTTTTAAAAAACTCATGGAAGGCATTCCTGTGGTGAAGGCACTTTGCTGGGTTTGTGCCTGGGTAGATGCTTTCTAGGGGGGAATGAAGAGAATGCTTGTGTTCCCCATGAAAAGGGGGATGCTGATGTGGAAGCTTGCTAGGTATGAAAGGGGAGTAGTTGCGCTGCCCCCGGAGTAGATGATGTAGAGGTTTGCTGGGTGAAAGAGGGAAACAATTATGTTGACCCCTAAAATGATGGTGTGGATGCTGAAGCTTGGGGATTGAAAGGAAAAGATGATTTTGTCCCTCCTAGCACAAAAGGTGTGGATGTGGAAGCTTGTGAAGTGAAGGGGAAGGATGACTGCATCCCTCCTAGAGTGAAAGGTGTTGCTTGGTCTATGGAAGATGGTGAAAATTCTTGTGCAAAGGTTTGTGTAAGAGGTGGGAGTTGACTCTAGGACAAGTGTTGGATTGGTGCAAGAGCTTGAGCAGCCATGGTGAATGATGAAGTACCTGTGATAGGGAATGGAGCAGATGGGGTTATAGCTTGTGTTACGGGATTTGCAAAGCTTCCTTGCAGAAGAAGGGGAATGGTGGAGGTTTCTTGTGATGTTTTCAAGGTTGGATCAAGGAACAGTTGGATAAATGGAGAGTTTACTTGTGTTGGGATTTGGATAGTGCTTATGGGAATGCGAGGATGGAGATATGGTGGAATGGAATTCTGCGCCTATGCAAAGTTAGTGAACATGCTTTGCTGGTTTTGGGCCATGAGTGCATTGACTACTGGTGGATTCTTTGGATGATTCACAAATGTTTCTATTGCCAGAGGAGCTGAGGGGATATTGGGATCATCCCATGTGTTTCCAGTTTGTATTTGGGGATCATAGGCTATCATTGTGCTGGTAAAAATGTTGGGATCAGATGAACTATTGATTGGATAAGGATTCATGTTCCTTCTTTTTCTAGATCCAGATCTTGTCTCGATAGGCATGGAGATGCAGATGCTTAGATGAATGGAAGATGTTGCCTAAAGGACTGTAAAGGATGGTGGATGCAAGCTTAAGGAGCTTCTAAGGATGATGAATTTCTAGAATGCAATGGAAGGATTGGTGAAATGCTTGGATTTGGATCAAGGATGGTGGAAGATTGATGGGAGATGGTGGTAGATTGGTAAAAAAGCTTGGTGATGATGGAGGCTTGGTGGGATGCTTTGATTTGGGTCAAGATTGGGTGGAGGATTGGTGGGATGTTGGTGGAAGATTACTATGTATCAACAATGAGCTACTATTTTTCTTGATGGAGGATCAGTGATAGGATTTGGTCAACCTAGGATAGACTAATGATCTTTGGTCAACTAGATTCTTATCAATACAAGCCAATCTCTTGCTTGAGATCATGAGGCTATGCAAGGACAAGTTGGATTTCCTTTAGACAATGCTTTGTCACAAAGGGGATGATTTCTGATTTGGGATAAGGGATGGAAACAACTCAAAGGTTTTGATTACTAAGTACTTTATGGATTTGGTTCTCTGGATTTGGCGCAAAAGGATGGTGAGTTTTGCTTTGGATAATGGATGTTGGATTTGGATGAAGGATATGGGACTCTGATTGTGGATTGCTGATGGAATGATAGTGAAGGATAATGGATCAATGCTCTTTCTAAAAGGATGATGCAAATGCAATTGAGATGGATGATCTATGATGCTGCTAGGAAGATGATGATGAATGCAACTAAAGACGCTAGAATGCAACTAAGGATTTGATGATGATGCAAGGATGAAACTAGGATGAAGGAATGCCATGATAGGATTTTGAGATTTCAAGGTAGATTGGGACATGCAATGGATCCAGTTAATCTTCTATTTCAAGGTTGACATGGTGATAGTTCACTCAGAATCGGTAGGCAAACTGTTTGACTCTTGCATTATAGCCAATATTATCAAGCCTTTCTTGATATTTTTCTTCTGTTTGGGTTGCTTGGATAGAGGATTGATGGCTCTTAAGGTTTCTTTCTACAACTTTCTTCTCTTGATAAGCTTTGGATTTGGGCAACTTAGCTTTCAGATGTTTTATCTTAATTAAAAATATTTAATTAAGAAATCCCTCTAAAAAATGTTTAAATCTTATTTAAACATTATCTCCTTATTTATTAATTATTTAATTAATAAATTGACCAAAAATCCAAAAATAAATAACTAATTTATTTTTTGCCCAAAATTTGGCCAATTTCCTTAAGACCACTAGCCTCCTCCAGAATCTTCTAAACCTTCTTTAATTTTGATTAAAGACTAATCCCATCATTTCCTAACCCTAATCCCAACTCAAAATATTTAATTAAGATTAAATATTTAATCCTCATGTTTATTAAGTTTATTTTAATAAATATTCTCAAACCTAAAACCACGGAAATAAATAAATCTTTATTTATTTCCTAAAATCCATGTTTATCCTAAGGAAATTCTAGACTCTTCTAGAAAGTCCTAATCCTAATCCTAATCCTAATCCCTCCCCTAACCTTGTCACATTCCCTAAACAAGGTTAGCCAATTCCTAAGCTTAACCCAAAGTCAACAAACTTCTAGAGACTTCTCTTACATGTATTAAGTGCATTTAAGGCCTCCTTATCCCTCTTACATGCATTTATCATGCATTTAACGAGCCCCTCACCCCTTTCTTACACCCTTTGACCTTAGGCACATTTTCCAAATTGTGCACATTCCTCCCATCTTTCAACCCAATGCCCTTGTGACACTTGTCACAAGGAGGTGGCCCTGAACTAGCACAATCCATGTGCTCCCCTTTGAATGAATCTTGGCCTCTCTTAAGGATTTTGATCCTGGCCACTCATTCTTCCTTCCCAAATCCTATAAATGATCCTCATTTCCAAGAGCAAAATATCCATTCACCTTTCATTTTAAGCATTGTTATCATGCCCTTTTAGCTCTAGACTTAGCATAATCATCTTAATCTAGCTTATTTTCAAGCATTTTAGCTCATCTTAATTTAGTAATAATGGATTAACATAGTTTATTTCATTGTTTTGCATAGGCACAACATCATATCACATCTCTATTTTGTTAATAACAATCTTAGCATAAGCATCATGTAGCTCAAATCTCCATTAAAGCATTCTTGAGTTCTTGAGGCCTTGGGGGCAATTTTGGGTGTTCTACCCAATATTGTGCCATTTTTTGGGTTTTCATGAATCTCAATCCATCTTAGTATGCATTAGAGTATGCTCCAAGTTCTTAGAGAGCACACCCACATCCCCTTAAGCAAGAGCAAATCAAACAATGCTTGGGTGCACCTGTTTTAGCTCAATCTAAGGTGTCTTAGCTTAGAGTTTCCTTGTTTTGCATTGATTTCATGTTAGATTAAAATCTTAATGTTTGATTGATTTGAGCCTTTCAAAATAGATACAGGTATCCTCAGATAGCCTAGTCTACATTCAAAACAAATACAGGTATCAACATAACTGAGTATGGAGACTCCACGGAACTATTAAGAACCTGATAAGATAGAGGCTACCCTATCTACATCTGAAAGTATCAAAATCATTTTGCAAGGGCCAATTCCAAGGGGTTTAGTGGGTCACCTCAAGATTACTCACCATTTGTATTCCTTTCTAGGGGGTACCAAGCTGTGGGGAAGCGATTTTGATACTCACCTTCCTTAGGTAGCTCTACTTGAAGTGCTTGATAGTCAAAAACTTCATGAAAATATTGTTGAAACATACACTTTTCAAAGCTTTATCAAATTCAGTTATCCTATTTGTATCCCAAAAGGTTGCTTTGTCCCTTGTGGAGATTGCTTATCCAAAAATCTTTGTTGAAATCTATCCTTTGCCATTGGAAAAACATCAAACTAATCTACAACTTGGTTCACGATACTCAAAATAGTCATGTTAGTCCAAATCCTCCCAAATTCTAGAAAATGTCCAAAGCTTTCAGAATCTCAAATCATGGTCTTCCAGTCATATTCAATCTAGTCTTGTCATCCTTTCCTCCTATCCTAGGTCAGCAGAGTCATCTTGGTCATCCCCCATTTCCCTATCTGTCTTCCTCTAGAGTTAGTATTCTTCCAATCTTAAGCCAAATCCAATCCTAGTCTGATCCTGTTAGTCATCCCAATCTAAGTATTAGTCTTCCAATCCATCTTCATCCTTCATTCCTATATGACTCATCCACAAGTCAGCATGTCTCAAAACTATTATGATGAGTTTGGTTATTATAATGTCTCTCCCCTCAATCCATCCTATCCCAAAGATGATGAAATCCTTGTAGATCACGATGCATATTTTGAAAATCTTAGCAAGTTTTCTCCAAACATCCCCCAGCATCCAATCATTCCTCCAAAATATCCTATCATGCCTTCATGCTTATCCACTAGCACTCCCTTTCATGTCCTCGGCAAGGCAAATCCATTATCTTATCCATCCACAACTTATCCCTATCTTAAACCTACACATCCTCCATATGCATCCTTCATACCTCCATCTCCTGCTATGGTCATATCCCAATCACCACCATCCCCTTGAAACACTTCACGCTACTTCCCTTATCTAAAACCTCCATCCACTTATCCTCCAAAACCATTTCAAAACCAAAAACCAAGTCTTCCAATCCTTTTTCCCAATCCACCATCCTATCTCAACCCACCATCCTCCATTCAAACCCATGTTTCCACAAATCCCTTCCCACAAAAAGAATGCACCCTTCAATATGCTTCATATCCCGTACCTCAATCCATCATTCCTACCTCAGCCAATAGTCCATCAAGTTCACAAGCTTCCTCTAAACCTACCTATATGAACTATTCCAACCCACCATCCTCCAGCTCCTCATTTGCACCATCATCCCCTCAAGTAGGTTCCCCTTCTTCCACCCCATCATTGTGTGAGGACTATCCTAGCTCTCCATCTCCTCCATCTTCTAATCCTTTTTCACCATGAAAGTCTCCAAGGAGTTTCACAAGGAAGCCAACAACAAATCCCACTACTAGAGTTGAAGAGCCAAGCCATCTCAAAACTTCATGTGAAGCCATCATTGATGAGGCCCATTCATCACTCCCATCTATCATCTATCTTCCATACATTGATCCTCTTCCATCTCCTAGCATCATTGAGTCCCTTCCATCTGAAGTTTTCATCCAATCCCCACCAACATCACCTCCTCCTAGTATTATCCAAAGCATATCTAATGAGCCTCATGAGTTCACCCCTCTTCCTACCATCACAACTGTAGAACCTTCCATCCTTTCATCCATACCATCTGAAGAGTTCTTCCTTCTTCTAGACATCACAGCTATAGAATCTCCCATCCTTCCATCCACCCCCTTTGAAGAGTCCATCCATACATCCCCCAACACTCTATCCACACAAATCCTATCATGTAAATATTTTGTCCAAAAACATGTTGAAATACTCGTAGAAGAAAATCAAGATCCAATCCCTTCACTTCCCCCATCACATGTCCTATTGCTTCCATCACCCCCAATCCAAAATCCTACAATCCCAATTCCTCCAATCCAAGATCCTATCATCCCGGTTTCTCCATCTGAAGATCCATTACTATCCCCCAATCCCAGTCAAAATCCCACCATCCTATCCTCTCCTCTTGAGGATCTTCCAATCCAAACTGTCCCATTGCCATCACTCTATCCACTTGGACCACTTACATTTGTCAAAGGTAGTCCACTTGAAGCAGAAGAAATCAATTTCATATCTTCCATTAGGGAACCAGAAACTGGATTTTTATCATATTCCCCAAGTCAGAAATATCCTTGTTTGGATAAAATGCTCAAGAAATGGAATTATCAAGGAAAAGGCCTAGGCTCTCATGAACAAGGAAATCTAGAGCCCATTCAAATCAAGAAACATCCAAAATCATGTGGTATTGGTCACACATCAGAAGAAGGCACTTCCTCTAGAAATGTTGGTATAGCTAAAGAAAGATTCAATCCTCCTTCCAAACCCACCATCACATCTCCCAAAACATACAATGCTATTCCTCCTCCTCCATCATTACAGCCCAAGACAACCTATCACATTCCTCCTTCATCCTCCAAATCCATTTTGGGTCCCTATGTCCCAAACTCTTCCAGCACATATCCTCTACATACCAAATCCATTTTAGGGGCTCACATCCCCAAATATCATCCCCCATCTTATCCTACTCAATCCCTCATCCAAACTCCAAACATCCCTAGTCAGGATCAACAAAGGCACATGCCCATATCTCCTATCTACCAATCTCCATTCATCTCTCCATCCACATTTTCACCATCCCACACATCTCCTCATACTCCTTGCAATTTGGATGCCATATCAAATATGCATAAAGGGAAATATCCACAAAAATTCAAAGATTGCCATGTCCAATCTAAATGACATGCTCAAGCAAAGCAAAATGCAATCAAGCAATCTAAAGCATTCCTATGGCCACAAAGGCCTAGCAAAGAAAAAGAAAAATCTGATGCATACCAATGGCCACAAAGGCCCACCAAAGCTAAAACAAAAATGATGTGGATCCCAAAGAAAAAAGATGTAATGCATCTAAAAGAAACATCCACAATGGCATCCAAAGTTGCTAATCCCCCAGCTACTCAGTCTTCTCCTCCATCTCCTAAATCTATTTTGGGTCCTAGAGATTCTAAATCTCCTAGCGTAAAACCTCCATCACATCCACCTCTATCTTCCACATCCTATCTGCTTCATCCACCTTCCTTGCAACATGTGCCAATGTTGGTCCTGACAACATCTCCCTATCATGATCACTTTCCATCTTTCCATCCAAACAATTTCTACCACCATATCTCCCATCTACCCCATCTTATCCATGCCTTTGCATAATCCCTCCATCCCAATAAAGTTGTACCAACATCCCGAGAAATTGAAAAGGCAACAACAAATCAGAAAATGTCAGCAACAAATTAGAAGATCAGTGAAGAAAGATAGCAACACATCAAAAATATTAGAAGGTCAGCATCTAGTCAGCAAAAAATAAAAAAATCCATAAAAATTGGAAAAAATCAAGAGAAAAATATCAAAAAAAAGAAGAAGAGAAAAACATTCATCCTATGGTGAAAACTTGGCAATTCAAGTGCCTTGGACAAGTACCATGGTGAAAACCTGGCAAACAAGCATCATGTGTAGGCCTCCTCCCAATTCCTTTCTGCAGTTGGGGGCCATTCCCTTCTATCATCTTATCCAGCATCTCCTCCATCCCATTTATCTCTCACTTCCTTCATCCTCCTTTGGATCTTAATGACAAAACAAAGACTACCAAGTATACATGCTTTTGGGAACTTTCTTGGCATCCATCACACCTTTCAGCTACATATCCTCTATCCAATCCATTCATCCTAGCTTCCATCTACCTTCCTCATCCTCTTGTCATCATATCTTCTTTCCAATCGTACCCCATCCCAATGCCTCTGAAATACAATGAACTATCCTAAGTAGGGGGCATCTTATTCCTTGGTAACGTATTCCTTGGAGACTATCTTTCATCCAAAATATCCCATCTCCCAAATCTTTCAGCAATTCCTCCATCCAAATCCCAAGCATTCCTCTAGCCAGATCCCTTAGTGGTTCCTCCAGCATTCCATCTTTCAATCCTTAAGAAAATCTGCCATCCAAAATCTCTCAGCAGTTCCATCCAAATCTCCTAGCAGTTCCATCATCCTCATCCTAAGCATTTCCTCCAGCATTCCATCTTCCAATCCTTAAGAAAATATGTCATCCAATCTCCCCCAAATCTTCCACTATCCAATCCTCAAGCATTCTTCCATCCAAATCCAAATCTTCCTCCATCCAAATCCCAAGCATTTTTCTCTAGCATTAATCCCTCAGCAATTCCTCCACATTGCCATCACCTAGTATCTTCCCTTGTCATTGGTATCTAGCTATAGGCTACCCTCATTGCAATCCAATGTCATTCATCCATATCCAACTATTCCTAGCAATCTTCCAGCATCCTCCAATCCTATCCACATCTTCTAGCTATCCAACATCCAAGATCAAGCCAACCCATCCCATCACATCCTTAGTCTTGTTCCTAGTCTTGTAGCAAGCCTTGATCTTAATTCAATCATCATCATTGGGATATATCCTTCCCAAATCCATTTCATTTCAGGACACATCATCCATCCGTTAGTCCGTCTTGGCTTTCCAGCCCAACTAGGGCATCATCTTACATATCTTTGGAGTTTTTAGCTTCATCCCCAAGTTCTTTGTACATCCTAATCCTGAGTCTTGTACCATAGCATCAGTCATGTCTCCACCTAATTTCATTTGTACATATGTGTCTTTAGCTCCCATCCTTTGTGTTAGTCAGCCCTTGTCGCTATCTTGTTGTACATATCCTTATTAGTCCTGTAGCAGTATTTGATTAGAAATCTTGTCCTACCTAGCCTTGTACTTCAGCAATATCGATTGTCGACTATCCTTGATCATCATGACCATCTTTGAACTTCATCATTTTCCAATCAGCAACACAACATTCTCCCCATCAACATCGGGCCGCACAGATGTATGCTTCTGTTTTGTCTGACCTAAGCCTAATCACGGGTCCCCTCAGTTGTATCCTTCCTGTCTGACCTAATCTTCCACCAATCCCACCCGGTCCATGTCGATGCATCCTTCCACACGTTCAGACCAATCTTCCCTCCATCAATCAATCAATCACATCAAATCTCTCTCCTTGGCAAAGGATGTCTTTTTGGAGTTCTCATTTTGGTCTTGGATTTTGTCCTTTGGATCTTGTTAATCTTTTACGGCTTCTCATTGTTCTCTACTCAAAGTCACCATGATCCTTTATATCATGGTGTGCAGTGAATGAGGACAATCTGGGGCATGGTCTTTTGATCTTTTGCTTCTGCCTGTGAGTCAGTTGTGTTTGTGGTTCCTTCAGCATCGTTTCCACCATGCCTCCTCTGGGTTTCATGTGTGATGTTGGGGCATCCTTGCATGCCTTTTTAGCATCAGTCCTATGCAACATTGGTGACAAGGCCTCGTGATCCCAGTATCCTTAGCAGGTCTCTAGCATTGATATATCAAACTAGGTTGTGCTCTCCCCATTTGCACTTGGAGCTTCCCCAAATTCCCTGCATCCTACATCATATAGATTAATCTTGCATCTTGCATCCTCAAGTAGATGCATCCTACATTTTGCATTCCATCTCATCTTGCATTCACTAATCTTTGCTCTTGGAAGCTTGGTTATTTATCTCCCCTTCTTCCTAGGTCCTTCCTTCTTTGTTTCCTTTTGAGAAAATTCCACAACATTTACTCAGGTTGCATTATTTTCTTGAGGGAGCACAACCCCTTATTCCTCTAAATTCTAGCTTGGGGCATCTTATTTTATTGTCTTTGATGCCACGCCACTTGCGGCATCGCATCAAAGAGGGGCAAAATGTAGACACTTAAAAATCCTTTATAAAATAAATTATTTTTATTTTCTGAAAAACCCCTGATGACATCATCATTTATTAATTAATTTATTTTTATGTCATTAAATCCCTTTATCTTAGTTAAAAATATTTAATTAAAAAATCCCTCCCAAAAATTGTTTAAATCTTATTTAAACATTATCTCCTTATTTATTAATTATTTAATTAATAAATTGACCAAAAATCCCAAAATAAATAATTAATTTATTTTTTGCCCAAAATTTGGTCAATTTTCTTAAGACCACTAACCTCTTCCAGAATCTTCTAAACCTTCTTTAATTTTGATTAAAGACCAATCCCATCATTTCCTAACCCTAATCCCAACTCAAAATATTTAATTAAGATTAAATATTTAATCCTCATGTTTATTAAGTTCATTTTAATAAATATTCTCAAACCTAAAACCACGGAAATAAATAAATCTTTATTTATTTCCTAAAATCTATGTTTATCCTAAGAAAATTCTAGACTCTTCTAGAAAGTCCTAATCCTAATCCTAATCCTAATCCCTCCCCTAACCTTGTCACATTCCCTAAACAAGGTTAGCCAATTCTTAAGCTTAACCCAAAGTCAACAAACTTCTAGAGACTTCTCTTACATGCATTAAGTGCATTTAAGGTCTCCTTATCCCTCTTACATGCATTTATCATGCATTTAAGGAGCCCCTCACCCCTTTCTTACACCCTTTGACCTTAGGCACATTTCCCAAATTGTGCACATTCCTCCCATCTTTCAACCCAATGCCCTTGTGACACTTGTCACAAGGAGGTGGCCCTGAACTAGCACAATCCATGTGCTCCCCTTTGAATGAATCTTGGCCTCTCTTAAGAATTTTGATCCTGGCCACTCATTCTTCCTTCCCAAATCCTATAAATGCTCCTCATTTCCAAGGGCAAAATATCCATTCACCTTTCATTTTAAGCATTGTTATCATGCCCTTTTAGCTCTAGACTTAGCATAATAATCTTAATCTAGCTTATTTTCAAGCATTTTAACGCATCTTAATTTAGTAATAATGGATTAACATAGTTTATTTCATTGTTTTTCATAAGCATAGCATCATATCACATCTCTATTTGGTTAATAACAATCTTAGCATAAGCATCATGTAGCTCAAATCTCTATTAAAGCATTCTTGAGTTTTTGGGGCCTTAGGGGCAATTTTGGGTGTTCTACCCAATATTGTGTCATTTTTGGGGTTTTCATGAATCTCAATCCATCTTAGTATGCATTAGAGTATGCTCCAAGTGCTTAGAGAGCACACCCACATTCCCTTAAGCAAGAGCAAATCAAACAATGCTTGGGTGCACTTGTTTTAGCTCAATTTGAGGTGGCTTAGTTTAGAGTTTTATTTGTTTTGGATTGATTTCATGCTTAGACTAACATCTAATCTTTGTTTGGCTTGAAGTTTTCAAAACCAGATACCCTCAAAAAAAATCTTGTCCATAATATATATATGTGTGTGTGTGTGTGTGTGTTATATTGATTATATGTTATATAGGTATGTGTATATGTGGGTGCACACGCATATACCTATGCTTATATAAATAATAATATGGATTTATTGATTGTTTTAGTGGTATGTTATTTGAAGTGAATTCAATGAAGTGTATTATATAAATCTATTAAATAAAAATTTAAAATAATATTAATAATAGTAGTAATAAAGATAAATGCTCTTTGTAGTAAAACTAGCTATCTTGGAGGGAGTGAACTCAAGACCTCCTAGAAGTTAGGCTAGTTGATTTCCATGTGTGCTATGTGGTTTTCTTGAAAGTTATTTGTTGAGTGTTCTTGTTATGATTTCTTTTGAAGTTATTTTTAACTAAATTTATTAAACTTTGTTAAGTGCTTACGGGAATGATTTGTTTATTTTCCAACCAATTGTTGAAGTTGGAGAAGTTGCTTCCTATGAAGCAACTCCTCCAACCACATAATTGGAGGATAAATATTGTCATTTTTGGTATGATTGGGGGAGGAAGGTTTTAGGAAAATTTAGAGATTTTTTGCATAGATTTTTTTAGAAGATTTATTGGAGTTTTTCTATGATTTTGAGAGTTATCTATTTGGAGGGAGATCATGTGTGTATTGTTGCAAGATTGGATGCTAGAGGAAGATATCTAGGAGGATAGCAACTTAAGGCTTGGAAATTTTTAGAGAATGCTCCAGCCATAGGAAGAGAATTCTCCATGGGACCCCAGGTAGGGTCTATACTGGGATGAATTCTCTAATTCTCCTGTGTGTGTGCTTGTGTTTTTAAATGCTATATTATTTGATTGTTATGTGATTGTTTACTATGAAATAAAAAAGAAATTTAAGTATTATATTTTTGTGTACTTCTATTGTGTTGCAAGAAAGAAATTATGTAAATGTTGTATAGCTTAAATATTAAAATATTTCCTGGGAGTTTGGGATTTGTTGTGATAATTTTTTTGTTTGTGAGATTTATGTAATGATTTAGGGAATTTTAGGAAGGTTTGGAATGGTTTAGGAAAGGTTGCAGTCCTTCTTTCCCATTTTTCCCTTTTGTAGGCCTTCTCAGTGAATTTACATTTTTAATTTGATTTAATCTTATCTGAGACTTAGGCAGTGTTGAGGATGTGGTTCTGAGGTCCCTGTATCAGGTTGATCTTAGGGAACCTTTCCCAGGCACTCTCCATGCCTTAAAAAGTCATTTTTTGGCCTTTTTGGGCAATTCTGGATTACTTTCGTAAAAATGTGTTGTAGTGTCGTCCAACATTATGTTCATACTCGTACAACACTTGGTCAAATGTCATATGGGAATGAATACAAAGTCGTATGGTTTAAAAACTAGTTTTTAAGTGCTTTCGGGAAGTTTTAAATGTAATTTTTGTGTAAGTGTTTTACAGTGTCATATGACATTTTAGTCATCCCCATACTAAACTTGGTCAAATTTTGTATGGGAGTGCATACACTATCATACGAGTATATGTAGAAAGTCATTTGGAGTTTTAAGGTTTCAGGGATTCAAATTTTCTAGGATTCAGGCTTTATACGATTATAACATTTAAGTATACAGGGTTTAGGTACCTTCTGAGATGATTAATATAGGTTCTAGATTCATAGGAATTAAGATGCAACTTCTAATTTTGAGATTTCTTTAAAAAATAGACTTTATTATTTTTAGGCATGTGAGATTTTGCAGTGCATTGTGTTTTGGCTTATGAAATTTTATGTAGACTTTAAATATGTTCATTGCTTGTTTTGTTGGGATTATGTGGTGCACTTAGATGCTTGGATAAGGTTTAGGATGTGTTTTAGGGTTAGGATTGTGCAATGAACTAGGACTACTCTAAGGTCTCCTAAATGTTTCCCAAACATTCTTAAACTTTTCTATTCATTTCTATGTTTTGATTCTAGTTCTTGAAAGTGTTTATGATGCATTTTATTTCATGTATGATGTATTTGTGATGTGTGAAGTTTGTATCACCTATGTACATTCGTTACTTGTTTTTTTGAGGTTATATGGTTTACTTGTGATTATTTTTCACTTTTCATATACTTGAGTTAGTTTATGAGGCTAGGACTTGTCTCGGTGGCCTGGGTGCACAGGAAGGTTACTTAGACCTATAAATGAGCCTTGGGAAGTTTCTACTTGTGCATGTGAAAGGTTTTATGTTTCTCTTTGAGATGTCTTGTGATAGACATTCTTCCAATGGTTCCTGTTATGCATATGGCTAAGGTTAGGACTCGCTCTGGTGGTCTGAGTGTGCAGGGGAGTTTCCTAAACCTATGAATCAAGACTTGGAAGTTTTATCTTGTATTTGTGGCTTGTGATGTGGTAAGGGAATAGGAAACATAAGTGAGTGGCTCACAATAGGTGCGGGAACGCTAAAGTGGTTGCCGAAGGATCCTATGGGTGGGTTTGTAAAAAGTGATAACCTTAAAAATTAACCTGGGAAAGGGGGGATTCAAAAGATAATGAAAGAAAACATAATAATGGCCACACAAACCTGATTGGAGTACCGGGACTAGGGATAACTACTAGGATGGATCCCTATTCATAAAGGGGGGACTGGGGTTACATGGTTTCCATGAAGGATCCCAATATATAGGTTGTGTGATGACACTCACTTAGGTGGTCTCCTAGAACCTTAACCTCGGTGTTATAGTATGATGATATTTTATGTTCTTTATTCTTGTTCTTTTGAGCTTTGGTTTATTGGTATTAGAGACTTAGATTTCCGTAAGGTCTTGAGAGTACCTTGGTTGTATCTCCTAGCATGGGGGTGGAACCTTATCAATTTCACATGGTTGGGTGGCAAATATCTTTCGAGGTATTGTTCGTGGTTCATGTCGTAGCTTGGATTCTGAGTTGTTTAGTTTTGAAGATTATGTTCTTGTATCATGTGTCTCTATCTGTTGTTAGCAAGATGTAAATATGTATTATGGGTTTTGGGAAACTTGATGTAATTCTCTTTCTATACACCTTTGGGCAATGTGTAGTAACTGTAATTATGTATGTAAAAGGAAATTGTAAGAAATGAGTTATTTATAAGGGAATGGTAGAATTATGAATCTAAAAAGGGTATTGATTATGGTTAAATCAATGAGTAATTCCTACTTTATATCTCCTGTGAATTTTAAATGAAAATTGAAAGTAATGGTTCTATGCAAACCTTTGTAATAAAAGTACTTATGGATGTAAACTTCTTTAAAAGGAAACTTGTTTTGATATATGGTTAGTGGAAAAGATAAGTTAAGGGTTCAAGGGTATCTCCAGGTGAAATAATAAGGGTAAGAAACATGTATGTTATTAAAATAGTGATGAGAAGTGATTTGTTAAATGTATAGTTCTATATGAGTAATGTGTGGTTATTCAAACTAGGTTTTAATCTCAATTCTTAACTAAGACTTGTGTAAGGTTATAGATGATAATTTGTGGAAGTTAAACTTATGGAAAAAATAATTCATTTCATGATTTATGTTGGTTATCAATACATGGTTAGGTACTTTACGCTCTTTCTACTCTTTTCTTGAAATGAAAATAGGAAGTAAGGACTCTTATTGGAAAAGTTTAATTGAGTTTTGATGATGCAATTGAGTTGAGCATAGATAATGTTAATGAGTGAATAAATATGTAAGAATAAATGAACTTAGTGGATATGATAAGTAATGTGTGCTTGTTTCACTTCTAAGGGTAAATTACGTGTTAGTTGGTAAGGAAAATTAATTCCACTAGTTCATTAATGTAATTGGTTTTGATGTGAAATGGAATCAATGTAAATTGAAGTTGTAATGGAAATAGAATTTATTTGATTAATTAATAAAATGAAATACTTAATAATGGTAATTGAATTCATTAAGGGAACCTTAAGGAATATACTTGTGAATGGTGATCATGATATGTTAGAATGTTAAAAAAAAAATTGTTAGTTGTAATTTTAGGTCATAGACCTGATTCCTTATGGGTTCCCTAGTGGGGACATTACATTTGGTATCAGAGCCCTAGGTTGCTACACTGGGAGCTCTAGGGTCTATTTACATTTAATTTAGTTCCTTCTTCTTCTTATTAAGTTATGTCAACTCAATGCCTATACTTAGGTTGTAACATTGTTCCAAGATGCTTTCCAACATCATAAAGTCTCTTATGAATAAGCTCACTATTATCCCTCATCATATCAACAAAGATTGTTCCCATGTGAATGTGTGGGGGAACAAAATTTGAGTAATG
>BSBK01010107.1:85000-145000 GCA_027943335.1 Chamaecyparis obtusa
AGGTCTAAGCATGCTTTAAAAATCATTGAACTATTGTTGTGTGGAGGTATAACCAAGATTACTCTCAAGGTTACCATGGCCTTAGTTTTTTGCTTAGGAGATTACCCTATTTGGGGAAGTTGAATGCAGTATGTGATGTGGTCTTGTGATTTGATGTAGTTATGAGGTTGATGATGTGAGTTGAATTTATCCTGGTATATATATATATATATATATATATATATATATATATATATATATATATATATATATATATATATATATATATATATATATATATATATATATATATATATATATATATATTATGTATGTGTTATATTGATTATATGCTATATAGGTATGTGTATATGTGGGTGCACACACATATACCCATGCTTATATAAATAATAATATGGATTTATTGATTGTTTTAGTGGTATGTTGTTTGAAGTGAATTCAATGAAGTGTATTAAATAAATCTATTAAATAAAAAGTGAAAATAATATTAATACTAGTAATAATAAAGATAAATGCTCTTTGTAGTAAAACTAGCTATCTTGGAGGGAGTTGAACTCAAGACCTCCTAGAAGTTAGGCTAGATGCTTTCCATGTGTGCTATGTGGTTTTCTTGAAATTTATTTGTTGAGTGTTCTTGTTATGATTTCTTTTGAAGTTATTTTTAACTAAATTTATTAAAACTTTGGTAAGTGCTTACGGGAATGATTTGTTTATTTTCCATCCAATTGTGGAAGTTGGAGAAGTTGCTTCCTATAAAGAAACTCCTCAAACAACATAATTGGAGGATAAATATTGTCATTTTTTGTATGATTGGGGGAGGAAGGTTTTAGGAAAATTTAGAGGCTTTTTGCATAGATTTTTTTAGAAGATTTATTGGAGTTTTTCTATGAGTTTGAGAGTTCTCTATTTGGGGGGGAGATCATGTGTGTATTGTTGGAAGATTGGATGTTAGAGGAAGATATCTAGGAGGATACCAACTTAAGGCTTGGAAATTTTTAGAGAATGCTCCAGCCATCGGAAGAGAATTCTCTACAGGACCCCAGGTAGGGTCTATACTAGGATGAATTCTGCAATTCTCCTGTGTGTGTGCTTGTGTTTTTAAATGCTGTGTTATTTGATTTTTATTTGATTGTTTTGATAATGAGTTATTTTTAGTACATGCCTGATGGTTAAATAGGTTTGTGAAAGTTAATAGATGATTTACATTTACATGAATATGTTATGATGCATTCTTGTTATACAATATGGAAAATAGATTATTTTGGTACTAACCACACTAATCCAATTATGCTTTGTTGATGTCACCATCTAATGTGAGTGTAGGATAAGGGGAGGCAGTCATAGTTACTCCTACTAGAGGTTGACAGGATATCGCACTCTCCCTCCTTGTTTGGCATTGTCTGTTTATGTATATATACATATTGGTTCATGTTGCAGGATGTAGGTACCAAGCATCGACTCCACTTAGCTACACAGGTCTGAGCATGCCTTAAAAATCCTTGAACTATTGTTGTGTGGAGGTATTACCTAGATTACTCTCAAGGTTACCATGGACTTAGATTTCTGCTTAGGAGATTACCCTAGTTGGGGAAGTTGAGTGCAGTATGTGATGTGGTCTTGTGATTTGATGTAGTTATGAGGTTGATGATGTGAGTTGGATTTATGATGATGATGATTTTATGCCCCCATGTTATTCAATGAATGTGAATTATTATCCTATCGACCCTTTAGTGAATGCTAGTTGAACAATAATTGTTAGTCTTAAATCCTCTAACAAGGTCACACCTAACAATGTGTTTGTAACCTTTAATAGGGTTGGATCTTCACCGAACTCACTTCAGAAGAGTGAAAAATATTTTGGGTTATCGATCCCAGGTGGTTTTTTCCTTAACAGGGTTTCCACATTAAATCTTTATGTTATGTGTTTATGTGGTGATTGTGTGTGTGAAAATTGTACCTGATCTGTAGACACAACACTTCAGTAAAACATTAGAGGTTAGCAATAATCAAAATCATGAAAAATTGAAATCTAATTTATCCAAGTGATTTACTACCTTCTAGTAGGTTCAAGATTGATGTTCTCAGATTGTTATTGAGATCAGTGACCTAGACGACACCTAAATGAAGGATTTGAATGCAAAACTGATATGAAATATGAATGCAATTAATCTATTTTTTGGTATTTTCTATGCAATAATAATGAGAAACTGATATGAATTTATGGTAATATGGAAATTGATCTAACAATGATATGAATCTATGCTAAATGATATGCAATGCTCAAAACTAGAAAGATTTCACAATAAGCTTTGATTCTCCAAATTCCAATTCTCCAAAATAGTTGTGCAATTCGTAGATGACTTTGGCAAAGTAAGCTTGCAAAATTATGAGATGATTTGAGATGAGTTGAAGCCTTAATTTTATAAAAATCCAAGGCTTTGGGGATGCATGGAAAAAGGCATAAATCACTTAGATAAATTCATCTTGATTTTTGAGTTATCTAATCATGAAAGATAATTAACTCATAAAATTATGCAAAAGCATGCACAAACAACTTTTTAACTCAAATTAGAGTTTAGATCAGCTTTTTGAACTCCAAAAGGATGTTGAGTTCTAAAAAGTCAACACTTTGCATTGATTTTCTAATTTGGAGTTTAACTATTTCTTTTGAATGTGCATAATAATTATGAATTAATTAAATAAATAAAGTGATTTATGCTCAACTTAACTGATTTTTAAAAATAAATAATTGATTTATGGGTTAATCAATTATTTAATCAAAATTTTATTAAAAACTATAGTATTAAATAATGACAACTTGCTTTAATTAATTAAATAAGAATTTAATCAATTATTCATAGGATATTGGATTTATTGTCAAAATTAAATAATACAATTAATAATAGATAGAATTAAATTTAATTAAATAATTAAGTGGCAAATATTAAATCTAATTAATTAAATATGAAAATATTCAATTAATCAAACTTAGGATAAATGTGATTTATCACTAAATAATCATGAAATTAAAGATAATTAAGATAATTAGGAATATTGCTAGGAATATTCCTTGATACAGAATTTAAGATAATCAATTATGATTCGATGATGTGCAGATGTGCCTTTGGTTAGGACTTTTATGTCGATTTTGTTTGATTTGATGATGTAGGAGATTAATGAGCATATAGCCCATTTTTGGGGTATTACATTTTGCCCCTCTTTGAATTACTGTGTGAAGCGCTGTGGTTCAAAGACAGTCTATGTTTGATAAAGATATGAAACTAATTTGAAATTGATAATTGATTTGATATGAAGATAGTAGGTCCTGAATGACCAAAGATAATGTTCACTATAATAGCAAATGAACCTATGATTGTGAAAAAGTGTCAAAACGCCTGATTCCAAACCTTAGGATTGCAAAGAAGTGAGTGACCGGCTCTAGACTTGATTGTCTTAGTAGAACTAGCAGGTATCACATCCGAATCCTTTAGTTGCCGAAGAACCAAGGAAAGAACACTATGATCTGATGGTTGCAAAAACTAATACAGTTTACAAGATTAGGAGAATACCAAATTGATTTGGATCTTGATGAATCTGATATGCCCCAAGTGATGATAGATTTGCCTCGAGTGATGAGGTTTTTTGATGAATCAATAACTAGACGTGGTTGTTGTCTTGATTACTAAGGAAGATATGATTTCCATAAAGATATGATTTCAAATTTGATTACAAACTTTGAATGAGATGCAATACCATGCCCCTTCGGGATTAAAATTGAAATATGACAAGAAAAGTCAGCATTGATAGTTCAGAAGCATGTAAATTGATTTGAGAAGTGGTTAAACACATCAGGGAATGCATTCTGCATCATTTAGAGGTCTAGACAACCAAGTTTAACTAGGTTTGACGATGAGTTGACCATGGTTGACCAAGTTGAAATTTTCATAGTTTGATGTTAGATAATCAGTTAAGTTGAATACTATATTTCTGTGATGATTGAAGGTTGATTATGCAAGTAGTTAATAATATGAATGATTTTAGATTTTGATTTTGATCTTGAAAAAGGATTCTACTTGTTGTTTCATTGGAGGAACCTTCGTGTGGGATTCAACTCTTGTTAGATTGGAAGAGGTGATTGAAGAATCTTTTAAGTGTTCAAGCAATTTGTGAGATCATGGAAAGTGCAAAAATGCAAAGAAACATGCAGGATGATAATGCAACCCTAGGACCTAGGACCTACTCACTGATCATATGTTGATTTGTTATCATCATTGAACTTTTAGGTAACCAGATTAATCAATACAATGTCCACTAGCTATGAGACTATAGACATATGAATATTGATTTGTAACGCTCAAGAACTAATACAACACCCACTAGTCAAACAACCATGGATATATGAATATTGATTTTATTTTCGGAATGTTAGATGAGATACAAGCACCAAGGCACAAGTGCCAGGATGACCTGAGTATCATGTCCATTTTGATATAGCAATTTTCATAAGCATCAAAACATAAATCAAATAGTCAAGAGTTCATTCTAAATCCAGTGTGAATTACCCATTGTGACCCTTTATCATTCACATCCTTAGGTAAGATCGCGTTTCACAATAGGAGACAAAACTTACTTAAAAAGACAATAGTGAGATCAAACTTCCTTGAATTTTTTGGGTATCAATGGTTGAGGTACGCATGGCCATCCAATTCGAGATAGAGGCTCTTACAGTCGGACACCATTTCAATCCAAAATTTCCAAAGACGTTAGATTTTCAAATACAAGCAGAAGATAGAAAAGATTATGCCCCTAGTCATCACTCTCTAAATCCTATAAAGGACATCATCGAAGAGCTCGAAGGGACACAATATGCAAAAATCCCATTACAAATCAGTAAGCATACAAGGAGATAAAAGCATGTAAAAAAAAGCATAGATTATTTTCAGTTTGTTGTTTGATGTTTGATTGCATTGTTGTAGATGCAAAATCCTTTCTGGAGACAAGACAGACTGACTAACCTGGATGAAGCTTCAAAGGACTCTGATTGGATATGACATGTCTAAGATATAATAGAGACCATAGGATATGACATTGATTGCCCCCAAGTGTTAAGCATTGATAGGATACAGAGGCTTGAGCTGAGTGGTGTACAGACCGACTTATTGAAAACTAGAAATGCAAAAACAAACCGAGAGATATGTACAAACTAAAGCAAGACTAAAAGCTAGGAAAGACCAAGATTGCACTGATAGATGGAGCATTTTGAAACAAGTGGCGCCCATTTGCTGAGTTTTCACCATCTTGGCAGAGATTCTATTTTTGCTACCAAGGTGCCTGTTTCCAGGTTTTCACCAAGGCACTTTTTTTTTTTTCTCATTTTTTTTTTTTCATTTTTCAATTTTTTTTCATTTTTGATATTTTCTGATATTTTTGTGAATCATCAAGGTGCCTATTGCTAGGTTTTCACCAAGATGTTCATTTTTTCAGGACTTTTTCCAAATTTTAAGATTTTTTCAGGACATTTTACCATAGACTGAATGCCTTAGGCATAGAATTTCTTCAGATGGAGAACGTTGATTGGTTCTCAGAGCTATTCTCCTTTAGTCTTTGAGAGTTGATAGGCACTAGAGCCAAAAGTAGTAGTGATTACAAAGGGACCCAGCCAGTCAGGTTCAAACTTCCCCTTGCGTTCTCGATGTGATTGATTTTTTGGATTCTCTCTCAAGACTAGATCACCAACCTAAAATTCTTTGTGTCTGACTTTCTTGTTGTAGCCTCTAGACATTCTCTTCTGATATTATCTGAGATGATCATATGCTACTTGGTTGCGCTCATCTAGTAGTTCAAGTTCTTGCAATCTAGACACTATGTAGTCATCATCAGTTACTAGACCATGCATTCTGATTCTTAGTGATGGGATTTCAACCTCAATAGGTAGTACCCGCCTCAGACCCATAAACTAAAGTGAAAGGTGTAGCCCCTGTAGACATTCTGATACTTGTTTTTTTAGGCCCATAGAGCTAGATTAATCATGAGATGCCAGTCTCTGCCGGTTTTGTTTACTATTTTGTGCAAGATCTTCAATAGATTTTTGTTGGAAGCCTCTACTTGGCCATTCCCTTGTGGATAGTAGATAGAAGACCAATGGTGGGTGATCTTGAATTTGGCACATAGATCATTTAGGTCTTTATTCCTAAATTGCCCACCATTATCTTTGATTATGGAATGAGGGATCCCATATCTGCATATGATATAGTTTAAGATGAACATCGATATCTGCTTTCCCGTTGCTTGTGTCAAAGGGATCGCTTCTACCCATTTTGTAAAATAATCTGTAGCAGTGATTATATGGGTATGTCCATTAGAAGAGTGAGGATGAATCATCCTGATAAGATCAAATGCCCATTGATGGAAAGGCCATTGTGTTGTAAAGGGGATTAGATCCCTCCCTGGAGCATGAATTAGGTTACCATGTACTTGACACTTTTGACAATTCTTAGCAAATTTGATAGACTCTTTCTCCATTTTATGCCAATAGTACCCAGCCCTAATAAGTTTTTGAGCTAGTGTTAAACCATTCGAGTGTGACCCACAAATATCATCATGGACTTCCTCTAATGCACGTTGAGACTCTTCCTATTCTAAACATCTAAGTAGCATACCATCTAGACCTCGTTTGTATAGATCATGACCAATGATGACATATCGGGAGGCATTACAGATAAGGTATCTCTTTTCATGGCAGTTGAAGGTATCGGGTGTTGGGTATCCTAAAAGTTTTTTGAGGTTTGTGTCCAGTTCCTAGTTTAAGTCTCCATGCAAGTGTTATACCTGGACTAGGGTTTGTAAAGTGTCGTGAAAATGGTTTTTGACATGTTCAGGAAAACCCTTATCCTAGGTCTTGTCTTTCAAAATGTTTTCAATTCATTTCTAAACTTCATGTGGCCCTCTTGTTTCTTTTTCTTGGTTACCTTTAAGTCACTTAAGTTGCTATTTGTGCATGTTCTTATTTTCCCCAAGTGTTCACCGAATCGGGAAGTGTCTTATCAAATTTCAAAACAATCTGGCGATTCAGCGAATGAGTCAAATTCATGTTCACTATCAATATCAGTTGCCAATTCTCTAGATCTTCTAGCAGTTATCCCAAACATCCAGCGAATTGGTGAATGCATTAAAGCCATGCTTTTTGATTACTTTGTTCGCTAAGTCTCCAAGGCTTCGGTGGTTTCATTTTCTTTTCTGAGAACTAGCGAATGAGGGTTATCTCCAGTTCTCGCAGTCTTTGGCGGTCTTGTGAAACAATCTAGCAATTCAGCGAATACCTTGTTCACTTATTCTCAGAATCTGGCAGTCAAGGATCATGTCAACTAGAGAATTAGTGAATACCGTGGATTGTTTTCATGATCAACGGCCCTGTTTTAATCTCAAAATATCTGTGGGTCCTGCATATTTGATCTGGTGAATGAGCGACTAAATACTTATAGTGCTATCCTCTAAATTTGGTGGTTCTGATGGTTTTCCCAAAAGATTCCAGTGGAGATAAGTTTTCTCACATTCGCTTATTCTCAGAATAAGTTGGTAACATGCTAAACAATCTAGCGATTCAACGAAGCTAGTGGTCGCCAGTTCTCTTAATAAAAGGATAAAGGTTAAAACAATCTGGCGAATAAGAGAATCAATGGATGATAAGTTTTAAGGTCTCAGTCACTTATTCTCGAAATGAAATTTTCAATGATATGAAGTATTTGGAGAACTAGCAAATGCTCTTTGTTCGCTGATTCTCGGAATTAACTGGTTAAGGGTTTTGTTATTCAGAGAACTAGCGATAGCCATTGATTGATGAAGATCAACGGTCAATCTGGAATCCTAGTATAAAGTGATGATTAAGGAAAGATTCAGCGAATCAGAGATTAAAGGGGTTCACCAGTTCTCCAGACAATCAAGCGGTTAAGTATATCTTTGAGCGAATGCGCGAACCCTTTGTTCGCTAGATCTCCAAGAAAATTGACCGTCAGTCATAATATTAAGAGAATGGGAGGTGGCTTTGTTCGCTAGTTCGCCAAATGGTAATTGCAGTTAACTGTTTAAGTGGGAGCCCTTTGTTCACTGATTCGTGAAATGCATGAATGATTAAGGATGGGATTCTGAGAACTCACGAAGCTAGTAGTCGCTAGTTCTCCAAATTTCAACCAGGATTAAACAGGGATTCAGAGAACCAGTGAAGCCAGTGGTCACTAGTTCTCTGGTTGCTAGCTAGGGTTAGCATTATATTCAGCGACTAAGAGAAGCCAATAGTTGCTGGTTCACTAAATGGGCTCAGAAGGAAAAGGTCATAAAGGGAAAAGAAAAAGAACCGTTGCCACATAGATAAAGTACTTTGTCGATCTGGACATGAAACCAGTAAGCCATCAAATCAGCTTCAAGAAGAAAGATTGCATGACGCAAACAGTTTTAAAGTATAGAATCATGATCATTGCATCTTCACATTGTTTTCAAGTAGTTTAATCTATCTGTCAACATCCGGACATGGCGAGCTCGAAATTTGAAATCTGAGGGTACATAAAATTGAATATGGGATCAATTAAGGAGATTTGCATTAACTATGGTAGTTGCACACCTTGGATTCATATCAATAAATAAGTTGAAGCTCATTGTTTATTTGTTCAGTCTCAGAGTTTCTGTTTGTCCAGAGAATTTCTGAGCATAAAGCATTTGAGATACAGAGAATTGAAGGTGTTTCTATAGAAAGGATGAGTCAACCTGAGAAGAGTGCAGTGTCTTCTAGTAGTGAGGCCAAGTCCAAAACTGGTGAGGACAGGAATAAGCCAAATTTTTTAGATGAATTCCTGAAACTATTGCCGGGCTCCAGTCAGAACAAGAGGGCTGTTGATGACGTGTTTGAAGATCTTTTGGAACGGTGTAGAGACCCAATCACTCTGGAATTCTTAGGTTACACTATTTTCAACTTCTTTTATAGCAATAAAAATAAGCATGTTCCTGTCTGTAATGGTTGGGTGTTAGGATTGGGAAAAATGGTTGTCCCTGATGTTTTCCTAGATGTTGATTTAATTGTTGCCCTAGCCAGAAGTTATGACCCTATCTCAAGGACAATTAGAAAAGAAGACCAATCACCCTTAGTTACTCTTGATAGGGGATCTTTTATGAAAGCTTTTGGTCTATACATGTCCTTTTCAACTGAGATTGATTTGAACAAAGAAAAGGCAAGATACAGAAGCAATATAGGGTCAGTAAAAGACCAGTTGGTTAAACATATGCCAAAATAGGATAAATACATAGCCCCCCTTCCTGCTAACATGAATGCCCCATACCAGTTCAAATCTCCATCATTATATGAGATATACTTGCTATGCGTTATGTAGAGTTTTGGGAATTGATGGGAATGCAGAATTTTTACCAGCTGACTTGCTGATGATTATCTTGGATATTCAAAATCCCTTGGTAAACACTGACTATGATTACATTCAGTATGTGATTGATAGGATGCATCAAGGGCTGATGTATATCAAAGAAAGTAAAAGTCCTATTGAGTTCATGCATTATTCTTTATTAATGCATTTGATTATATTTTTCAACATCAACAGTTTTGATGTAAACATGTTAAAACCAAGGTTCACTTTCAAGGATCAGCACAATCCAGTGCAGTTGTGGGTGAGGATATGGAATTCTACCTCCAATGAAGCAGATTTTTGTGTTTTTCAGAATTTCATTGTCTTTCCAATTATTAGGATGCTAGGCATAAATGTCACCAGGCTATCTCCTAGAGTCCTTAGGCTTTTAAGACCACTGCAGTATGTAGATAAGTGGGATGGAAATCATATTTGGGGTGACTTCTACTTAGGAGATAATTCCACAATTATGAGAGTTTATGGTTGTCCCCAACCCCCACATTTATTACCAAAGTATGTGCCTCCGAGAGTGGCTTGTTTGGAATTTGTTTGGCAATTGATGTGTACAAATAAAGAGCTTCTAGCCCCTCACAGAAAGGGTACATTCACACCCAGGCAATTCAGGGTAGGTGACTTCCTGATAGGAAAGAGGGCTTTTCCTCAGATTAGTGCATGGCTACAACAATTCAAAATGGTTACTGGTGCTTGTAGGCACATAGATCCTGAGGGTTTCATCAAGATTGCCAGGATGACTTACATCCCAAACATTGGTGTGATCAAGGAGCATGAGGGTTTAGATGAAGAAGATGTGATTAGAAACATTTTAGATGAAGATGAGGTTAAGAGGAGATGGTATAGATTCTTTGATTTAGTAGATTTGTCCAACCAATTGAAAGCATCTCAGATTCCTTTTGAGGGTTTTTTCCTCGATCTTCCTTATTTGAAGAAGATTGATGGGATGATTGAAAAATATGATACCTTGGCGAATCAATTGGAAGGCTTGATTGATCAGAATAAGCCAGAGAAGAGGAAAAAGAAAGATTATTCATCTTCTGATGAGGAAGAATTCACTGATGAGTCACAAGAAGAAGATAGTCCTCCACAGGTTGAGGGACCACCAGTTGTTGATCTCACTCAAGATCAACCAAAAATAAAGGACATCTCAGAGCCACCATTGAAGAAACAGAGGCTTGAGGAAGGTGAACCTTCAAGGCATGAGAAACAAAGAAGGGAAATTGATAGAGCATCTGCTCTTGTACCAGGTGATAGGCCATATCATCATCAATTGAGGAAAGCAATAAGAGCAGGCAAGAAAATAGCCATTGAGCAAGAAAGCAGAGAAGGATATCAGAGAGGTCTATCAGGAGGAATTCTTGAGGGATGATCAATTCATTAAGACTGATGAGTTCAAGAGTTTTCTCATTTGGAACAAGCAGCAAGAAGTAAAGAAAGCTCTGCCTGAAGGTATGGAGCCAAGTGAAGAAACTTTGAGAGCTCTTGCTTCATATGATCCTAGCCTTGATCCTATAACAGTGGACGAAGCCAGAGAATTGGTTAAATCAAGTGGAATGTTGTTAACCCCAGGATGGGATCTAACTTCTGCATTCCTCATTGATCAATTGAGAAAGCAACCAGAGGGTAGCCTATCATATGAGGTTCACATTGGTGACATGATAAGAGGAAGTGGCTATGACCCTAAGTCCCAAGCTGTTGTAATGTGGTCTATGGCCCACAAAACCCAAAAACCATCTCTATTGAGTATAGAGGATAAGATGGAGGGGAATAAAATTATATGGACTGTACAAAATACAACAGACCTTGAAGTCTCCAAGGCAGTAACTCATTGGGCTAATCTGAATGAAGCCAAGACAGCTCAGCTGTCAGAAAGATATGCCAAATTGTTTGAAAGTTCAAGCATGGTAGCCAAGGACAGAGATTTGAAAATGATGAAGATCAAACAATTGGAGGATGAGCTAGCAGAAATAAAGGTCAAACTTGAGGAAGCCTCAAAAATAATTCCTCCTCCTCCTATGCAAGTTGAGGTACCTGTTCAGATAAATTTGGAGGCACCTGAGGGACCTGCTGAAGACTTAGAAAAGGTAAAATTGGATGCATCCCTAGACACTATAGCCAAAATAGTGCAATACAGGCAAGACAAAATAAAGGACAAGATGGATGCAGTTCATAAATCAGTCAGCCTATTACATCAGAACAATCAAAAGGTGAATGACTATTTAGCCACCTTGGAGCCACTCTATAGTATTTGGTCTGGGAGGAATTTGTTGTTTGATAAACTTGACAGTTTACAAGAACACAGGCCTGATATCCCAAAAGTAGTGACTGATGTATTTGAAAGGATTGGCCTAATAAGTGCTGCTTCAAAGTTTTTCAAAGGAAAGTCAAACCAAATAAAGGCTAGGTTAGCCATGTTTGATAAAGATTACAACAAGTATTTGCCCCTGGTATATGATGACAATGGAAATGTGGTCGAGCTGGAAGATTGGAAGTTGTCAATGGGTCAGTTGGTAATCAAGCAAGAAGCCTTCCTAAAAGATAATGAGGCTTTGGATGTGGAAAGAACTAACAATATAATTGATAATTTATTCAAAGTTGAAAGTGACTATATTAAGTTTATAGCAGAAGTTAAAAATGTGACTGATTCTACATGGGAACGGCAAGTCAACTTATTACAGGAGCTGCAGAGTTACGACTGGCCATCTGATGATGATGTGGTAGCTTGGGAAAAGCTAATAACAAAGAAGAAGAAAAAACCGGTTATCCAGCTGACAAAGGAGGAAGAAGAATAGATTGCACTTGGCACCTGATCTAGAATTTGAGGGAGAGCATGTTCAAACAGAGAATGATGTAAATTAGCTTGTAATGGTGGTCATCATTCATATGACAAACTTGGTAACTTCTCTGAAAATATCTACAAACAAAGGTGCCAGCTGCGGAAGTTGTTTAGAATTGAAAAAATATGCCTTGCTATCTTTATTAAATATCTTTCTGTTTGTATTTTCTTTTGTTTTCTAGTGCAAATTTCTATCAGCCATCCGAAGCTTGTTGCATCCTTTCGAGGATTCCAGGATGGTTGATTAGTATAAATAGTCAGTTTCTATTGAAGATAGAGGTTGGAAAATATTTTTGTAAAGGAGAGGTCCGGAATATAGAACCTTATTTTCTTGAAATCAAGGAAGACTGTATAAATGCATCTGATCAATTAATACAATACACTGGAGTTTTGTTACTATCATTTGATTGTCTTTACATGTGGAGTGTTTTAGTTTCTTTATGTATTTAGATTGTAAGACAGTTTAAGTACATCTTTCACAAGGTGAATGTAGGGGTTGAGCTTAAGTTTCTTTCAAGGAAAGAGTAAAATCTTAGGGGAGGTCTCTGGGAATTAAATATCTATATGTGGATTTGATGACAGGTGTAGGAATGAGAACAATGATATGTTAGGCATGTCATTTGAGTTTCATTGTATTCGTTTTAATAGATATATGTGAAGGTAGAGTTTGACTCTGATGCCCAACGGATAAGGGACTGGTTTTAGATCCATTTACATTGGTTTACCATCCAAGATATAATTGATTGAAATTTTACTTTCTATGCATAATTTCCAGACTTGAGTCATATTATGACAAGTTCATAAATATGTATTTCAATGCTTTGAAGAAGCAATAAATGAGGTTAACCCTTCCCTGAGTTTAACTCTAAAAGGAAGAAGGATGAATATCCTTAAGCCATTGTGTCGTGTTGCTATTTTTATAATCTATATCATGATGTTTTGTATTAGGATAATTTGGGTTATACTCAGAGTTTTAGCAACTTATTGAGTTGGATTTTGAAGGCAGTAACAAAGCAGTGAAGGAGCAAGTTCTCAATTCAGAGCTCAGTTGAACATTGAATTGATAGAGGTACACCCGCCTGAGTATATATTACTCAAAGAGAAGAAGGTCTTAACCTTAATACCTTAGTAGTTTGTAACTTGCTAGGTTATAGCCATTGGGATTATTTGAGTAATTGATTAATCTGCAGGTTCAAACACTAACATCGGGAATGATTTGGTCTTGGAGATAGGAAAAGAGGTATTTATATCTAGAAGAATCATGACCAACAATGGTGCAGATCATGTGGGTTTCAGGGGATTCATATGCAAGATAAGAGAGTGCTTCCACCAAGAACTCGTAGCATAGCTCATGTTCAAGCTACTGTAATAAAGTAGATAGTGTTGCCATTGCATCGGCAGCCTTGTTCTCCATTTTAGGAATTTTCTCAAATGTGATAGATATGAAATATTTCTTAAGATCATCTACCATTCTCTTGTAAGGAATGAGCTTTTCATCTTTATTTTGGTACACATCATTGACTTGATGAATAACAAGTTGAGAGTCTCCATGAATGTGTAGCTCTATTAGTCTCCATTCAATTGCTATTTTCATACCATTCAAAAGGGCTTCATATTATGCAATATTGTTTGTGTAGGAGAACTTTAGTCTGAATGCTTTTGGGATGGAGTATCCTTGAGGAGTTATGAACAATATGCCTACTCTAGATCCATTCTGTGTATAGGAGCCATCAAAGAACAATTGCCATTCTCTAGAAGATAGGTGCATAATAGAGGAGTATGGAAATTCCATTTGCATTGGTGTGTCATCAAACATGGGTGCATCTACTAGTTGATCAGCAATAACTTGACCTTTTATAGCTTTTCTTTCAACATATTCAATGTCAAATTCACTTAGAAGCATGACCCATTTAGCCAGTCTACCTATGAGGGCAGTTTTGCTTAGTAGGTACTTGAGGGGATCAATTTTAGCTACCAATTGTGTGGTATGAGCTAACATGTAGTGTCTCAATTTTTGTGATGCAAAGATCACAGCTAGAAAAGCTTTCTCAATCATTGAATAGTTCTTCTCATATGCAACCAATGTTCTACTGATATAGTAAATGGCTCTTTCCTTTTTGTCTTCATCATGTTGCACTAGCAATGCCCCCAATGATGTGGCTATTGTGGAGACATATAAGATCAACGGCTTCCCATGAATAGGAGGCATCAAGATAGGTGGATTTGATAGATACTTCTTGATATAGTTAAAGTTGTTCTCACATTCTTCATTCCATGCAAAGGTCACACCTTTATGTAATGTTTTTGTAAAAGGCTATGATTTGTCCACTAGCTGTGATATGAATCTTCTGATAGATTGAACTCTTCCTTGCAACATCCTCATTTGACTGATATTCATGGGAGGTTGCATCTCTATTATAGCCTTGACTTTAGCTGAATCAACTTCAATGCCCTTCTTTGAAACTATGTATCCTAAGAGCTTTCCAGAAGTGACACCAAAAGCACACTTCTTAGGATTTAGTCGGAGACTAAAATTTTCCATTCTATCTAGGATCATGCTCAAGTCCTTTAGATGTTCAATTCTGATCATAGATTTTGCTAAAGTATCATCAACATAATCTTCCATAGTTTGATGCATCATGTCATGGAAAACAGATATCATTGCTCTTTGATATGTAGCACCAGCATTTTTAAGCCCAAATGGCATGACATTCCAACAGAAGGTGCCCCATGCACATGTGAAAATAGTTTTCTCTTGGTCCTCTGGAGCAATTTTTATTTGGTTATATCTAGAGAAACTGTCCATTAAGCAATACATCTCGAAACCCCGCAGTCATGTCCACTATCATATCAATGTTAGGCAGTGGAAAATCATCTTTAGGGCATGCTCTATTCACATCTCTAAAGTCTATGCACACTCTGATTGAGCCATCTAGTTTAGAAATAGGTACAATATTAGAGATCCACTCTACATAGTCAATAACTCAGATGAATATGGCATTTAGGAGCTTCTCTAATTTAGCTTTTACCAAGAGTGCAACATGAGGATGCATCTTTCTTAATTTTTGCTTGACAGGTTTGACATTTGGAGTGATAGATAAATGATGCATTATGAGATTAGGATCCAATCCTGGCATATCTAAATATTTCCATGCAAAGTTGATCTTCTTCTCTATTAGGAATGTTGTAAATTGTTGCTTTTCTTCTTCGGATAATGATTGTGCTACATGTACCAATTGTGGTTCCTCTGTTGTACCCAAATTGATGGATTGGGTGGGCTCAATTATAACTGGAGATCTATCCTGTAAATGACTCAGAAGGACATCAAATATCTCATCCTTAGGCACCTCAGAGAGGTTTTCACCTTTGGATATGTCTTTTATTTTTACTTTCATAGGTTCTGAGACTGCCACAAAGTGGTTTTCACCCTCAAAACTCTTTTTCTTTTTCTTTTTATTCTTGTTTTTCTGACTAAGATATTTGATGTCTGACTCGGTCATGCTGACGCTCAGTTCACTGATGGAATTCCTCATAGGCTCAACTACATTGAGGTAGCAAGCAAGGGCATAGTCATTCAAGAAGGTATAAATACCCTGGCTCGGATTTGTGGAGGTTTGATCAATAAGTTCTGGATATTGGATAGTCAAAGTAGGGAAAGATTGGGAGATAGTGTTTACAGATATGGATCTATCATCATTGGTCATAACCTGACGCTCGAGTTCAAAGGTGATATTACAACTTAAGACATTCAATTCATGAATAGGCTCAATGTCATTGTGGGAGTTCAATTTAGCCATAGGTAGATCAGACTCAATAGGTTCATCATTTCTCTCTAGAATCACATTGGGATTAGGTACATGTTTCTCTGTAATAAGCTCATCTTCATCTGGTTTTGGAATGGCTCCCCATTCATAGTCATTTGATTCAGCTTTTGATTTAGGATCTCTAGGAAATCTTAGAACATGAGTAAAGTCAGGGTGAATACCCCAAGAAGGGTTACCCTCAGATTTTGATTTGAATTCATACTCATGGGAATCTATCTCAAAATCACTACCACTTCCCTCTTCTTGATTGTTTTCGAGATTAGCTGGTTCTTGTGTGGCAACTATCTCTTGATTGATAGTAGGTTCTTGTGTTTCTACTACATTAATTATTTTGATTAGATCAAGAAGGTCTTTGATTTCCTTAGGAAATTTTTCATAGGGGATGAGTTCTGAGTTGTTTGAATCACTATCTGATGGTTCTATTTCTTCTTTCTTAAGAAGAGGTTCTCCTGGTGTGATCTACTCTATGACATGGGAACAATTACCTTTGAGGTGATAGGGTTTCTTCTTAAAGCCTAAGCCAACTTTGTTTTTATTTTCTCTACTAGTATGTGGGAGAGGTGCCTCAAGACCTTTTGCTTTGATTCCTAGAGGTCCTTTACCTGAATATCCCATCTTAGCTATTAATTTATCTCCTGGACCATACAACTTAGAAGGGAGTTTGGATACTATAGAGTCACTAGTTTGAACAACTTGAGATTTAGGTTTGTCTTTGTATAGCCATGATAGCACAGCTTCATCTTCTTCAAATTCTTGCTTGGATACTTGTTCTACTACAAAATTCTTTTTATATGCTTCTAGAGGTTCTTTAGAGTCTGGTTTGGATTGTTTCAAAGATTTCCCATAAGACTTAGGTGAGATAGGGAGAGATGTCAAAGATAAGACTGGCTCGATAGTATATTCTCCCATACTATTTTCTTTGATAGTAACCTCTTTTGCAAGATCTTCCATTTTAGATGTGGATGCTTCTTTAGTTGGTTCAATGGAAGATTCTCTGTTATTAGGTACAAGCTTATCTGTACTTTCCTTCAAGGTGTTGCAAGTTGTATTTAGATCTGCGAGGATAGTAACCTCTACTCCTTCATAAGGAAACTTCAAACATTGATGGTATGTAGAAAGAATAGCTTTCATTTCATGTATCCATGGTCTCCCTAGAAGGATGTTGTAGGCCAAAGGTAGATCAAGCACTTGACAGATGGTATCTTTGATAACTAGACCCACTCTGATAGGTAAGATAATGGTGCCTTTAGAAGATCTTTCTTGTTCATCATAGGCTTTGATAGTTATTTTCTTTCTAGGATCAATAGCCAATTCTGAAAATCCCAATTGTGTGATCAAGCTATAAGAACATTAAATGTTTAGGCCAGTGCCCCCATCTATCAACACACGTTTGACTCTATGATTTTGGATCAAGACTTCTATATGCAAAGGCTGATTATGTGGGTGACTCAAGGAGTTGTCATCTTCCTCTGAAAAGGAGATATATTGTGGAGATGTAAGATGTCCAACCATAGTCTGGAACCTATCTAAATCAAGGTCATCAGGAATATTGGAACCAAGCAAAGCTTTATAGAGAATGGCTCTATGAGCTGGAGATATCCGAAGCAACTCAAACATGGAGATTTTTTCATTAGTGTGTTGGAGTTGTTGGACAATGCTATAAGATGTATGCCTTATATCCTTTGGATTGGAAGATTTGGAATCAGCCTTCTATTTAGAAGCAAATGAAAGATTGAAGGGCACCTTAGGGACATTTGATGAATCTAGGATTTATCCTTTCAGATGCGTTTGAGCTTGTGATCGAGTAACTACGTTAGCTAAGGAATGATCTTTGTCTCTTCATACGATTGTGATGACATTGCAACTTTCAAAGAGACATGGTTCAACCATATTGATGACAGCATTATTTTTAGGGTAGGCATAGTTGAATTTTGCCCCCATATTAGGCTAAGAAGTTGAAACTTCTTGACCATGTTTCAAAAATGGTTCTATGAATGTTGTATGATCATTATTGCTCTAGGGATTGTCAATTGTGATGTCTCCACTATCGATCATATCTTGAATGATATGCTTCAAGTGGTAGCAATTATTAGTTTTGTGACCTTTACTCTGATGGAAATCACAAAATTCATTTCCTCTCCACCATTTCGGTTTGGGATCCTGATCATTTGGTTGGATTGGTGGTAAAGAGGTGATGTTATCAGCCAGTAGATTTTTCATAGCTGATTCGAAAGACTCTCCTAGAGGAGTAAACTTTCGATGTTTATCCCATCTTTTGTATTCTGGCTTCTTTGGAGATGGTTTAGAAGACTTTTTCTTTGAAGCTTTAATGGCTTGAGTGCCAAGAGTGAGATTGTAGGCTAGTGCCTTTGATGGGGCATGGATAGTGTCAACAACACCATCTATGATGATGCCCTTGTTCTTGTTCCAATTTTTGTTCTTGTCTTTAGAACTGGATCCTGATTCATACTTGTCTTTTTGAAGTGTGATTTCTCCTTTTTTCACAAGCACTTTTTCAATTTTGATAGCATTATCCACCATCTTATCAAAAGATATATGATCTTGCATTTGTAGAGGATAATTGATTTCAGAAACAAGATTATTGATGAAGATTTCCAGTTTTTCTATTTCTAGAATAGGTCTGGCATATAGAGAGAACTTCTTCCTCCATCTCTTGAGAAATGTTAGGAATGGTTCCCCTGGGTATTGTTTGAGATTACAGATATGAATCATGGTGACCGGGTGCTAAATATTGTAGGAGTATTGTTGATAAAACAATTTGATCAACTCCTCAAAAGTTTTGATAGGAGAAGGCAATTTTGAAAACCAATGAATGAATGGTTCCCCCAGGTATTGTTTGAGATTATAGATATCGATCATGGTGACCGGGTGCTAAATATTGTAGGAGTATTGTTGATAAAACAATTTGATCAACTCCTCAAAAGTTTTGATAGTAGAAGACAATTTTGAAAACCAATGAATGGATGCTCCCCCTAGAGATTGAGGGAAGAGGCGCATAAGGTAGGTCAGTTCATGCATGAACTCCATTGATTATGTACAAAATTCCCTGACATGATCTTGAGGGTCAAAGTACCCATCATATTTATCATACTTCGACATCTCTACTCTTTTTGGAAATGGTGGCATGTACAAGTCTTTGTCAAATGGAAAAGGACACAGAGCCTCCATGGAGAACTCTTTAGGTTCCTTCTCTTTCTTGCGATTGTTAAGTTCAACTTGTATAGCATGCATTTGTTTCATCATAGCTGTGAGTGGATTTTCTTCCTCATGTGTAATGATGTCTTCAACATTAAAGTTGGAAGGAAGTTTAGCTCCTTGATGAGCTAATTGTAAAAAGTATGCTTCTCTATCTTCTTTCAAGAAATGCTTCATCATCCGTTTGAAGTTATCGTCATTTTGATATTGAGCAATTTCTTCAGGTGTGGGTTCCTGATCTGTACCATGTTGAGATTGAGCTCTTTGAGAGCCAAAATTTGTCCCTGCTTGAGACATGGTAGGATTTTGTGGACTCCCTAGATTAGATTGATGAGGGGTATGTTGAGTACCTTCGTGAGTTGATGGAGGAGGTAGGTAACCAAATTTCAATCAATAGTTGCCAAGACCATCATCCTCGTAAAGACCAGAATTGATGAGTTTCTCAAGAGTTGGAGTTTGGAGAGTGGTGATAGATTTCTTGTGAGAGGAAGCTCTAGTCTCCACCATCAACCTCAAGTGAAACAAAAGAATAAGATCTAGATAACTGAAGAATGAATTGAATCAAGATGATCAGATGATGCAACCTTGTCAAGGTTTGATTGATTTGAAGATTTGATTAGATGTGGATGAAGGATATTATGCCTTGGATGTATGGGTAGGTTCCCAAAAGATAGCGGACAAGATATCACAACACTTAGTCATTTTGATGATTGATTGAAGATTGATAGTTATGACAAGGTTTTGACACGAGATGATAAAGACTCAAATTGATTAAACAGAAGGCTGAATCAGATTCAAAAGGCCACTTTAGGAAAATGATTGGATTCTCAATATCTACTGTTATGTTCCTGACATGGTGATTTGATCGACAGATTCTGGAAATAGGTTGAAAAAGTGAGATATCTGGCAATTCTGACAATTTTCTGATAACTCTCAAAAAATTTTCAAACAACACTCTACAAACTCGTACGACAGTGGGTATGCTATGAAACGACAGTTGAAAAGCTCATACGACAGTTGAAAAACTTGCACAATAGTTGCTAGCAGGATTTGAATTTTTGAATTTGACTAGCAGAAAGACTCGTACGACACTGGATTCTTTACCATACGATAGATGGGCAGTAATGAAACAACACTTGATAGAAACTCGTATGACTTTCTGACCTTTTGAGATGACTTTTGATTCCAGAAAAGAATTTTACTTCAGATTTTGCAAATTTTGAGTTTTCAGATTTAGATTGTTTGCAAATTTTAATGTCCAGATTTGAGGATTGTAACAGATTTGTTCATTTTCAGTAACCAAATAGATAAACAAGCACACAAAATAGAAAGCAAGTGATTTCAAGTATGTCTGAAAACAATGAACAAGGGAAAAAGCAACCTTGCGCATGAACAATCAAGTGACTTATTCATTCTAATCCTCAGAAGCGCTAATTGTGTATGTTCCAAAAATGTTTTGCAATAATGCACATATACCCTAGAAAATGAAAATTTGGCCTTGCTAGGGTTTTTAGTAACGGTTTGACTCTGCAACTTTTATGATCCAAAGGGGTGAACTCCAATCCCAGCGCACCAGGGTTTTGACACAGTCTGAGAAATTAATCTTCAAGAGCTGCTAGGGTGATCTAACAACCCAACAATGAACCATACCCATGGAGATTTCTTCCACAAGGACATTTATATAGCAACTGTCACTACCACGGCGAAAATGGCTATTACCGCTTGAGGTTTTGTCAACGTAGTTTTCCCTATGAAGGGATTGTCTGCTATGGTTAACCCTCTCTAAAGATGACTCACAATAGTATACCAGAAGGGGACTTGGCTCCAGATCCAAGGTTTTTGATGCCTTTTCACTTTTAACCTGAACAAAGCAGATAGATAAATCTGACATGCTAAGACAAATTTTTTCTTCACCAAGGTCTATGATGTCAACTCCACATGATTTATCAACCTCTCCGAGGAGAGAATGTATCGGTCAATAAGAGAAGGCACACTAACAAATTTTGATTCACCAAAGCTCGTGATGTCAACCTCACGTGATCTATCAACCTCTCCTAGGAGAGAATGTATTGATCAATAAGAGAAGACACACTAACCAAGTTGAATGTGAAATGCACTAAGTATCCTCCCTACCTACAAGGATTCTATCATGAAGAAGGATTTCACTGGGAATCCAATCTCTCAAGAATCATGAATAGTGTTCATAGGGCCTAATTACTATGTGAGCATAGATGTATGTTTCCAAAAAGAAAATCTACCAAAAGTACCCAAAAAGAAAAAAGAGGAACACTTAACGCTTAAAGTGAATATGAGATGAGTCCACAAGGTGGAACACTTAACACCTCACACAAGCTGAAAATGAGTCCCCAACTTAGAAAACAAGTGAGTTCCAAAAAGCACAAAAGGGTTTCCTGGTGGAACAATTAATGCTTCTTTCCTGTAGACCCCTCCCCTTTAATGTGGTGTTGATATTGCAACCACGGGGTGAAAATGAGGGGTCGGTGGATTTAGCGAGTCTATTAACCCAAGATAGAAATCTAGATCAATCACAAGTATCTAAGACTACTTAATGAATCGTTAAGGGGTCACAACCTAGTATCAATTATGCAAGTGTGTAGAAATAGACAAAAGCATGAAAAGATGCACACAAGTCAGACACATAAGAGATTTATTTTAAGTTCAAATCAAAATTTTCTTAGATGAAGGAGAATACCTGGGATCCTCACAATGTGCTTAGTAGATATTACTTGATTTTTAGCAATTCTTGTTGAGCTTTTCCATGCAAGCAAGTGACGAACTCTCCAACAAGCAAACAAGCAAACAAGATATGCAACATATATTCAACTTATGAAAACCATAGGGTTAGCTCTAAAAATCAATTATTATCAGCAATAATAACCAAAAATTAACCCAAATGACAACTCATATCATTCATTGAACCATGTAAAAAAAATAAGTGCATACCCATCACAAAACATTAATTTTTTTTTGCTGCATTTGACCTAGTCAACAAGATCTTTTTTTTTTTTAATGATTTTGGCTAGAAAAATAGAAATTCAAAATAGAGACTCCTACTAAAAAATAGAGAGTTTTCCAAAAATCTAAAATTTTTATAAAAATCTCTTCATTTGTGCCCTAGAGACCTGTTTTATCAAAACAGACCAGTTTTTGTAAATTGACTATTTGAGCTATTATATTATGTCCAAATTTAAAATACAAAGAATGGACCCCCTGTAGAATTTAAAGAGATCTCTGAAAATATAAAAATTTCTGAAAATATGCTAATTTCGTCAGATATTAATTTTTTTTCAGAATTTCAAGAAAAAATTATTAAAAATTCAAAACATCTCAAAAAATTCTAAATTTTTTACTGTAGCTTCTTTGATATGTTTCCAACTTGAAAAAAAATTTTCATAGCAAAAATCCAAGCCGTTTCAGAGATAAAATTAAATCTTTGAAACTTTAGGGTTTTAGCTCCCCAAAAAAATCAAAACTAGCATGTAAAGGTGGGTTGCCCCACGGTGGGCGCTAGAAATGTGTGTGTGAAAATTGTACCTAATCTATAGACACAACACTTTAGTAAAACATTAGAGGTTAGCAATAATCAAAATTGTGCAAAATTGAAATCTAATTTAACCAAGCAATTTACTGCCTTCTAGTAGGTGTGAGATTGATGTTCTCAGATTGTTATCAAGATTAGTGACCTAGACGACACCTAAATGAAGGATTTGAATGCAAAACTGATATGAAATATGAATGCAATTAATCTTTTTTTTTGTATTTTCTATGCAATAATAATGAAAAACTGATATGAATTTATGGTAATATGGAAATTGATCTAACAATGATATGAATCTATGCTAAATGATATGCAATGCTCAAAACTACAAAGATCTCACAATAGCTTGGATTCACAATAAGCTTTGATTCTCCAAATTCCAATTCTCCAAAATAGTTGTGCAATTCGTAGACGACTTTGGCAAAGTAAGCTTGCAAAATTATGAGATGATTTGAGATGAGCTGAAGCTTTAATTTTATAGAAATCCAGGGCTTTGGGGATGCATGGAAAAAGCCATAAATCACTTAGATAAACTCATCTTGATTTTTGAGTTATCTGATCATGAAAGATAATTAACTCACAAAATTATACAAAAGCATGCACAAACAACTTTTTAACTCAAATTAGAGTTTAGATCATCTTTTTGAACTCCAAAAGGATGTTGAGTTCTAAAAAGTCAACACTTTGCATTGATTTTCTAATTTGGAGTTTAACTATTTCTTTTGAATGTGCATAATAATTATGAATTAATTAAATAAATAAAGTGATTTATGCTCAACTTAACTGATTTTTAAAAATAAATAATTGATTTATGGGTTAATCAATTATTGAACCAAACTTTTATTAAAAACTATATTATTAAATAATGACAACTTGCTTTAATTAATTAAATAAGAATTTAATCAATTATTCATAGGATATTGGATTTATTGTCAAAATTAAATAATACAATTAATAATAGATAGAATTAAATTTAATTAAACAATTAAGTGGCAAATATTAAATCTAATTAATTAAATATGAAAATATTCAATTAATCAAACTTAGGATAAATGTAATTTATCGCCAAATAATAATTAAATTAAAGATAATTAGGAAATATTGCTAGGAATATTCCCCGATGCAGAATTTAAGATAATCAATTATGATTCGATGATGTGCAGATGTGCCTTTGGGACTTTTATGTCGATTTTGTTCGATTTGATGATGTAGGAGATTAATGAACATATAGCCCATTTTGGGGGTATTACAGTGATTGATTCATTGTCATACTTTACATGTTGCATGTTTGATTTGGCCAGTAATCACTATGAGTTAATTGAATGGTAATCGGTAAATGCACAGACAATTTTAGAGTATATGTTACCAAGCTTTAGAATTGTTTGAAATTAGTTTAAAGTGTTGTATCTTGTAGATTGGGACTATGGATAACTGATTCACCCCTCTCTTAGTTATTCCAACAATTGGTATTGGAGCATCGGTTGCTTGAAACAAAGTTTTAAGGACTTCAACAGAAAGATCACAAGATGTATAAGAGGCAAGTGTCGAAGCTAAACAAGGACAACTTTACTATATGGAAAAGTTGAATGAAACTTCAGATATCTGGAATTAGAGATTCTTCCTTACATCTACTTGAGAATGGCTACTTACAACTATCGACTGGACCTTTGAATCTTGATCAACTGAAGGATTGACATGAACACAGCATGACTATGATAGAGATTGTTGCTGCTCTATCAGATGTTGAATTCGTCAATGTCAAAGATTGCAATACTTCAAAAGAAATGTGGGACAAGCTTGCACAAGTTTATGGTGGTGATGTTAATGTCAAGAGAACTTGAGCTGAAAGCCTAAGAGGCAGGTTTGATGATATGAAAATGAAAGAAGGAGAAAACATAGTACAATATACCAATTGAATAAAGGAGGTAGTCAATGCTATCAGAGGATCTGGTGGTGTCATTGATGAAGATACAATGGTAAGTAAAATTATGACTACCTTGTTGCCTGCTTATGCAATCAAAATATTTTCTATACATGAAATGAGGTTTGCACCTGGAAATAATCTTACTCTTGATAGTCTGATTGGTAAGCTAACAAATTTTAAGTTAAACAATTTTGATAATAGTATTGTACCATCTATTGAGTCTTCTTTCATGTCTTCTTTGAAGATCGGTAGGTCTAGTAGTAGACATAATAGGGATGATAGTGATAGTAATACTGATGATGAGCTTGATGAACTTGAAGCTCTTATGGTCAGGAGATTACCTAAAGGTAAGGGTAGATATAAGGGTAAATTTCCTTTAGGATGTTTTAACTACAAAGAAGTTGGCCATATTGTTGCTAGATGCCCAAACAGGAAAGAAGAAGATAGAAAAAAAGATTGATCTAGAGAAGGAAGCTATGGAAGGAGAAATAAAAGAAGTTACCGACACTACAATAGAGACAACTGAGATCACAATGATAAGGGAAAAAAGGTATGTTACATTGCTGAAGAAAATGATACTAATACTAACACTGATGAAGATGTTGAAGTAGTATTTGTGGTGATGAAGGATGATTTTGAGGAACAAGAAAGGTATGTAGAGACAACACCCATTTCTAAAATTAATAAAAATGATACATGGATCATTGATAGTGGTTGTACACATCACATGATTGGTGATGAAGAAAAGTTTGATTATCTTGAGCAATATAATGGAGGATCAGTAAAAATGGGTAATGATACACCATGTATGGTTAAAGGAAAAGGATCTTTATTGATAAATGATAAAATCAGATGTGATAATGCTTATTGGGTAAAAGGAGTGAATTACAATTTACTAAGTGTGGCACAACTTAACAACTCAGGTCACCAAGTAGCTTTTGAAAGCAAGAAGGTAAATATATTTGATGATAGAGGAAAGCTTGTTGGAATAGGAGCACAATCTAAAGGTAACTTATTCTATCATGACAATGTTGAGACTTCCTGTTTACTGATGAAAAATGAGGATGTATGGTTATGGCCTAAAAGGTTATGTCATATAAATTTTGATAACATGATTAAGATAAGTAGAAAGAAAAAGGTTAGAGGTATACCTAGCCTAGAAAAGCCCGATCATATTATGTGTCATGAATGCCAAAAAGGAAAATTGAAAAAATCTAGTTTTAAGAGTAAAGACTATTCAAGAAAGAGAATCTTGGAGATAGTTCACATCAACCTATTTGGTCCCATGAGAACTCAGAGCTACTATGGAGATAGATATTTCATTTTGTTTGTTGATGATTACACTAGATTGATGACTGTCATGTTTTTAAAGGAGAAATTTGAGGCATTTAAGATGTTTAAATGGTACAAAGAAAAAGTAGAAAAAGAAACCGTGAAAGAACTGAAATGCTTGAGATCTGATAGAGGTGGTGAGTTTATTTTTCATGAATTCACTAACTATTGTAATGAGGATGGTATAAAAAGATAGGTTTGTGCTCCAAGAGCACCATAGAAGAATGAGATTGTTGAAAGGAGAAATAGATCAATTGTTGATTGTAGGAGGACACTGATGATAGAAAAGAATGTTGCAAAATTTTATTGGAGAGAGGTAGTTAGCATAGCTATATATGTTCTAAACTAAGTACAATTGAAGAAAGAGACAAACAAAACACCCTACGAGTTATGGTTTGGTCACAAACTGAGTGTAAGTTACTTCAAAATTTTTGGTAGCAAATGTTTTATTCTAAAAGATGATAGGAATGGTAAATTTGACTCTAAAGGGGATGAGGGAATATTTCTTAGATATTCTACTAAAAGAAAAGCTTACAAGTGTCTGAATAAGGTTTCTAATAAGATGATTGAAAATGCTAATGTCAAAGTTGATGAATTTGATGATAAAAATGATGGAGAAAGCACTAAGGAGCTAGAAGACTATGGTAGATTCACTTACATTGAGCATCCAAAGAACCTACCAAAGCCATAGGCTGAGTCAACTGAGCATTAGGAAAATAACACCAAGGAACAACAAAGGGAAACTGAGGATCAGGAAATAGCTACTGAGCAAGGAAATGAACTTGAACAAGTGAACAAAAAAGAAGAGATCAAGTGCTGGCAAGATTTGTTAGAAGAGATCATCCTCAGAATCAAATCATTGGAGACAAGCAAGCTAGCATGTATACAAGAAGTAAGTTAAGACAAGGTACATGCTTAGTCTATGAGTTTGAACTGAAAAATGTTAAGGTCGCACTTGAGAATGAAGAATGGATAAATTCTATGAATGAAGAGATAGAATAGATATAGAAAAACAAGACATGGACTTTAGTACTGATGAAGGGTGCTCCCCTTAATACCATAAAAACATAACAGAAATAGAGAAACAACAATAATTTGCAAGAATAGAAAATGGGCTTCTTATTATCTCCACAAGTGTGAAATTCCAAATTTTAGAATTACAATATGCAAAGCCACATAGACATTCCCCTTACAATATTCTATAGGATAAAGCCTCAAATCATTGCCTAGATCTACCCAAAACTACTCAGAACTGCCCTGAACTACCTAAGACAACACTATGGGCCTTCTTTATATAGGCAATTTCCACCGCCCGAAAAGGTTCAAGAAATTTAGCCCATAGGGCCTACCAAACTTAGAATTATTTTATTTTTCAATTTATTACATCAATGTCGACTCAAAATAACTTTTGAAACTCGAACATAAATTTTGAAGGAAAATTATTTTCTACCATTTTAGGTGACTCAACTTCCAAAGACCATAAGTCATCACTAGTTGACCTGATTGACTATTATAACCCCATTCTGAAAAGGCCACGAAGTGCTCTATAACCCTAATTGGTGCAAGCTCCTATCATCCAAATTTTTGACCTCATCTGGGACCTCTATAGCCTTCAAAACTGAGTTCAAAGTTTCTGTACCCTACTACCAATATCAAAAATCTTCAATATCTCCAAAGTTAGACTTGATTTGCCAATGAAATTTTATGGGCAGGCTGATACAACTGAGATGAACCTCCACATGTGAAATCAGAACATTCTAATATTTTATGACCAACTTACTAAAAATAGCAAGTTTCCATAAATAGTAGCTCTACACAAGATAGCCCTTATTGAATACAAAAACAAATATTTTTGGGTGATGCAAGATTGCTCTTACTCCCAAGATGCTCCTACATCAGACACTCGGGGTAATTTGAGAAGTGACCCTGTCATGACTTAGGTGTGAAGAGGAAAACCAAGATGGTTAACCTCCTCCCTTGTCAGCCATGATGAATCTTCAATAGGTCATCCTTTCACTTGACCAGATATTCTTCATATGTCCCGTTCCTTGTGCTTCTGCCAACACAACTGTCTAGTATATCCTCAATCTCCTTTGTATCTGAACTAGTTGCTAGAATACTCCACTGTCCTACTGTGATCTCATCTTCAAACTAAAATTCCTTATGCCTCCTTTTCTAATCTACCTTAGCCTTATACCATGCATTCATTTTGGTAATGTGCTTCTGCACTTCCTCATGGATGTTCTTCAAGTGTTTTGCAAAATCCTCAGCTTCAACACTACTTATTTCTCCTTTATCTATCTTTCTCAACTCAGATGCATTTCTAGGACTACTTCTATATAAAATCCATGGATGATGTGATGAGCTAAACTTCAAATCTATCTTCAACTCTTCACTTTCTGCTAGTGTCATTCTACCTTATTTGACAAACTGGCTCCTAGAATCAAGTCCTTCTAATGACTGATCTTTCTTACTAGTGGTAATCCATAAGGTACATTATCAGATACAATATCTTGAAACTCATTCAATAATTCTACAACTTCTATAGGTACATCTTCTACTCCCTCTTTCCTAGCCTTTGGAATTAAGGTAAAACACATATGCTTATGCCACATACCATCTAAGAAATTTCCTCTATCAACAAAAGTTATTCTTGCATTACCACATACCTTTTCTTCAGTCTCCTTCAATGGCTTTAGCTTACGTTGCACTCCATCCTTTGTCAAGGAATAGGTATTCGCATGACCATCATGTACTGCACATCTGTCAAACTGCCATGGCCTACCCAATAACATATGACATGCATCCATAGATATGACATCACAAAATACCTCTATTGGCAATTTGGCTGAGCTATGTACATAACTGTTGTCATTATGGAAACATATGTTCCCTATAAAGATTACATAAGCTGGAAAGTAATTATGGAAGATCACAGACTTAAATTGTCTAAGTACGAAACATTGATTTTGACAGAGCACCCGAGATAGTTTGTTTTGGTGACGTTCACTGGAGCATGATCAGAGTTTGTACAATTGAACATAGACTCTATGATGTCTAAGGATACTGCATCTCAGTGTACAAAAGGTTTCAAATACTACAGACAAAGTTATGAAGGTTTTGCTGATGACAGTGTATAAGCTGACAGAGCAGTTTTGGAGACAGAACTTGTAAATGAATTAAGGGATTATTTTGCTTGTCAAAATAATGACTTAATATTATAGAGAGCCAACATTTTAAGATGTTTACTCTTGGATTATGATGTGCAAGCCGATAGAAGAAATATTTTATGTTTGTACCTTGTATAAAGATGTGAAGTTGTAATGACCGAACATAACTTGGAATACATACTGAAATGTAACTTGCGATAGTTGTATATTGTGATAGCAGTGAAAGTTGTTGATGCGAAGTTGTAAGCAGTACCATATTGTAATCAGTAATCAATTGTATTACTTGTTTGGGTAGTGGGCTCATCTGGTAATCAAGTTTTGTATCTACAACTCCTAATAGGGTTGAGGCTTCTAACAAGGCCTATAGTCCCTTAACCAGGACTGATACACTATATGATTGTAATTGGCTCCTAACAGGGTCAACATCCTTAACAGGATATCTTTTGATTAGTGGATCTTTGTGGGTTCCATCCCCATTGGGGTTTTTCCTTGGCCAGGGTTTCCTCGAGAACATATCATGTGTTATGAGTTCTTTACATTTACTGCTATGTATGCTATTTAGTTTCTTATGATTTGTATGCACTAAAGTAATCTATTATATCCATAAGTGGGAAAAAGTAAAAGTTTATGAAATACTAATTCACCCCCCCTTCTCAGTATTTCCTATTTCTAACAATTGGTATCAAAGCTTAGTTACTTGGAGAAGGAACATTCAAGGAAAGCCTAGCAGCTTGAGTAAGATCTCTATGGATATGGATCAGTTACAAAAGAATCTTGAAGAAGCTCTTAAATAGATTGATATACTTACTGATGAAAGAAACACTCTGAAAAGAAGGTATGATGAAGCAAAGAATACTATTGACAAATTGAAAGGTAAGATAGAAGATCTAAAATCTAAAAAGTAATCTAAAATTCTTATTGAAGATTGTGATGATTTAGAAAAAGAAAATGTGATCCTTAAACATGAATTGAAGATAGAAAATCTGAAGCTTAGCTTGAAAGATGGAAATGACAATCTGAGATCTGAGAATGAAAGTTTAAAGAATGAGAATGAAGATCTAAAATCTAAACTTGGCAAGGTAACATTTGAATTTGATAAAGTCAAATTACAATATGATGAACTTGAGAAATACAACGAGATAGTGAAAGGTGAATTGAATCAGTCTAAACAACAACTTGAGAGACTATATTCAAATAGTGAGAAGATTGATGAGCAAGTATCTTATGGGAAACCATTCTATGACAAAACTGGTCTTGGATTCAGCACATTGAAGACAGTTAGTGAAAGCAAGAAACCAGATCTAAATGTATGTGAAAGCAGTGAAAAAATGAAGTCAGATGAGAACAAATCTAAAGAATCACTGAAAGAAGAAGAATCACCGAAACAAGAAGAATCACCGAGGCAAGAAGAACCACCTAAAGGTATACAAAGAGAATTCAAAGTTAGATGTTTTGCTTGTAATACAATTGGTCATATGAAAAGAGATTGTACAGGTAAGTAATTCAAACCTCTTAATGGATATTGTTATAATTGTCATGATTTTGGACATAGAGCTATTGAATGTAGAAAACCTAGAGTTATTAAGAATAATTATAATAGTAGAATGCCTCAGAATACTAACAATGCAAATCAGAGATCAACTGAAGACATAAAAAGAGGAAATGGAATAGTATGTTACAGATGCAACAAGATTGGACATATTGCTAGAAATTGTAGGACTCAAATCAATTAGAAAACACCTAGATATGGAACAAATAGAATCATATGTTAGATATGTAACAAGATTGGACACACAACAAGATTTTGCAGAATGAACAATGGAGGTTATCACCATAACCCTAACCCTAGAAACTATGCAAGAAGGAATGAGAATGTAGGAAACAAAGAGAAAGGATGTTGTAGCAATGAAGATGAAGTAAAGTTTGTTAAAGGCACAGATCAAGGAGACATATTCAGCACTACAGGTAATCAGGAAGGTAATGTATGTGATGGTAAGAATGAATCCTTACCTAACCCTTCTTTAAGTACTTAAATTATGTGAATTTCTGTAGTTTAGGAACTTAGAATTAGTGTAGAATTAGATTTTGGAAGAGTTAAGTTTTGTCCTGTTAGATGAAGGTTTGTTATGTTATACTAATGCTATGGTTAAGTGTGCAAAAATAAATATTGTGTTTTGCGAGGTCGCAAGAAGATTTATGGTTGCAGGTTTATAGAAATAGCTTTTTGGCATTTTAGTGGAAATTTTTTTTAATGCGATGTTAGATTGAGTAAATGTTAAGTGTTAAAAGATTGAAATTGAAGTTATTGTGATTATCAAGCAATTAGAAGTGATTTGGAAAGTGAAGGAAGAAGTTTGGAAGTGATTTGCAGAAGTTTGAAGCGTCGATCAAGTGCCCTAATTTTATGAATCTAAGGTATTTATCTAATCAAGATCTTAAATCAATAATTGAAATCAGTTGTAATCATGGATGTGTCATTGGTTCATAACATTAAGGATAAGAACAGACCTAGAATCAAGAAAGATGTAGTTGAACCCTTGGAAAGAGATGCTAGTTTAGCTTTGTCATCCGTACCAGATGGAGTTCTTTATATTGAGAATGTTAAGAGTTATCTTGGATGCAAATATGAAATCCTAAGGGAAAGTGAATTTAATGAAGAATATCATATATTTTACAATAAAGATATGTTAGTAAAACAAGGCTATGAGCACCTAGAAAATAATGAAATCATTAACTACTCTATGAAATATGAATTTGATGATGAGGAGTGTACAAAGATCATTTTGAGCATAATACATAATGGTAAATTTTGGCTAGAACACAGAGTCATAGACATTACTGCAGACCTTATTCATGATGTGACTGGACTATTAAAAGTTGGTGCAATTCCACTTAATGAGAAAAACATGAGAAAGATTGTGATTGACAACACCAGTTTAGTATATAATGGCAGAGGTATAGTCATTAGTAAAATCAAGCAACATGATGTAAGATACCTATGTAAGATATTGACAAAAAAATTCTATGGAAGCTTTAGAGAAGATGATATGGAAGTTGGTATGGTACACATTGCCTATTTGATATGTGTGGAGAAGAAATCAGTAGACTTGTGTGAGATTTTGAGGATAAAGTTGTTCAAGAACCTTGAGAAGATAAAGAAGGCTAGATATACTCATTTTAGATTTTTATCATTGATCACTTATATATTTTTCCACTTGTTAAGAAGATTTCCTTACACTGTTGATTGGAATGATGGTGAGAATACTATGGAAAGAATCAATAAAGTTTACATGAAACATCTTTATGAGAATGTTAATGACAGTGTGAAGCTTGTATTGAAAACTTTTCAGAACATTGTAGTAAATAGATCTAGAATCCCTCCTTCCCTAATTGAGAAATATAAGGAAGACATCTATTTTATGGTTGATACCGATTTCACCTATATTGAAGTAGTAGAACCTAGACATGAATTCATAGACCCTCTTGGTTATGAAATCTTTGAAGTTGAAATAGAAGGATATGTTAGTAGATTGTTGAAAAGTAAAGTGGATGCTCATGGCAATAGATTTGGAACATTTGATGAAAACTTTGATTCAGCAAAGACTCTGAAGGATGAGAAACAGTCTAAGAAGAGAGTGGAGACTACAATTAAGAAAATTCTAAAAGATACTGGATTGAGTGAGCAAGAATATGATATTGCTAAGAAAACTACAGAGGTAATCAGACAAAGTGAAGTTCTATCAGTCCAACCTTTGGCATCTAGTGTAGACCCTGTAGAGCCATTTCTAGTTAAAGTTAAAGTTGAAGAACCTAAGAAGGAGCAAGAGAAACCTAGCAAAAGGATGAAAGCAAGTGCTTCAGGACCAGGCAAGAGACAGAAAGTAATTGTTCCACCAGTACCTAGAAAAGTTATAGAAATAATAGATGATGAAGTTACAGTAAAGAAGAAATTATGGAAACCTAGGATAGAAAGAGTTAATGAAGACATAATGTAGCATGGAGACTTTACCAAGATGAACAAATACTATGATTTATATGGATCTTCTGATAGATTAAATCTTGAGAATGCAATGGTTATGCATATGATTTTGGCAAATAAGAAATTTGATACCATTCATGGAAAGATACCAGAAGACTTGTACAATAGACTTGTGAACAGAAAGATGAGGGCACAAGATGAAGATAACAAAATGAGAGAAAATGTGATTCAACAATTTTGTGACATTAGAGATAATGATCATCTTAAACAGATACTTAAGCCACTTGGAACTCTTTTGAGAACCAAAAGAAGGACAATACAAATCATGGGAGGTAAATATGAGCAAGTGAGAACTAAAACTGAGCAAGCAGTAGTGAAAGTGCTAGCAGACTTGGTAGCAGGAAAAGATCAATCACTAGCAGCAGAGGAACAGAGGACAGATCAAGCACAATCAAAGGCAGCAGTAAAAGAAGTTGTAGTTGAAGAAATACCCTTTTCTTCACCTATCAATATTGGTACAGAGTCAATGGACGTTGAAGGAACCAAAGTCACCCTAGATTCAGATGATGTCGTATTCAATGATTTAGATAGAACTGTTGACAATTTGGCTTTGGGAGAATAGGAAAAGAATATTGAAATAGAGACTACACATGAAGAGCAATTGGAAATGGAAACAGAGCTGCCTTCACCTAATGTACCACAAGAAGACATCAGTCTTACTCCTAAGACTAGAAAGGAGAAAGGTATAGGAACTTTGATTGAAGATTTGAGCAAGGAAGTTTATGATGATGATCAATTAGAGTTGATCACCTCTTTAAACAAGATAATTGGAAACAAAAAAAAGGTTAAGAATCTAGAAGGTAGTTTGAAAGATTTGCTTGAGAAACTACAAAGTGTAATATCTACAAAAGTATTTGATTTAGATCCACTTGTAAGAGCAAAGATGGTAATAAATTCTTTTGATGATGAGTTTACAAATTTGGCAAATATAGCTAAGGTTAAGGCTCAGGTAGCTTATGAAGCTGAGATGTTGCAGAACATTAGTCAGAATATCAAGAATGACATTGGCAGCCTTGATATAAATATCAAGAATTTGAGAAAATAGCTTGAGACTGGAAAATGTTTGTACATTCAGTGTACAAAATCTGAGAATATATCATTTGAGGAAGAAAAGAAGATTAAGGAGAAGCAAGATGTAATTACTGCAAAGACAAATTCATTATCTAGCCCTAATGTAAAGATAAGTTCAATTGAAAAGAAAATAAAAAATCTGTATGATGAGATAAGGACTTTGAATGATGAAAAGAATAGGAAGATTATCAGGATGAACATCTTGAGAGAGCATGTCTCGATCAAGTTAGCTATTATAGAAGAGCATCTAGAAGAATGTCTTTCTGCTAAGACATCATTTCAAAAATTTAATTTTGAATCTCTTCAAGCCTGTCAGATTGCAACATACGGATTGAGTACTTTACTCAATGTACCAGAATCGATTAAGAAGACTTGGGAGAAATATTTTGAGGCTTGGAAATCTGATTTTGTAGATTGTGTTGCAAGCCTAGCGGCTTTGCAATAAGATAGTAAGGTAAAAAGTTTTGGCACAATTTTGTATATCCCTTTCTGCCCTTTATTTTGTCATTGTTGTCAAAGGGGGAGAGATACTTAGTAGAAAATTGTCTATATAATGAGGAAGGATACACTTAGGGGGAGTTCTATGGAGTATTATGAATTTGTATAGTATATTTTGAGATATAAAGATAATATTCTATGGCCACAATTTTCATATACAAATTTTTGAGATTTTGACTTGTACACTTAGCCAATTTTCCCATATATTGCCACCAATGAAAAAGGGGGAGATTTTTGGCAATTTGGCTAAGGTATGTACATAGATGTTGTCATTATGGAAATATATGTTCCCTATGATGATCACATAAGCTGGAAAGTAAGTATGGAAGATCACAGACTTAAATTGTCTAAGTATGAAACAGTGATTTTGACAGAGCACCTGAGACAATTTGTTTTGGCAACGTTCACTAGAGCATGATCAGAGTTTGTGTAGTTTATCATAGACTCTATGATGTCTAAGGATACTCCATCTCAGTGTGCAAAAGGTTTCAAATAGTACAGACAAAGTTATGAAGGTTTTACTGATGACAGTGTATAAGTTGACAGAGCAGTTTTGGAGATAGAACTTGTAAATGAATTAAGCGATTATTTTGCTTGTCAAAATAATGACTTAATATTATAGAGAGCTGACATTTTAAGATGTTTACTCTTGGATTATGATGTGCAAGCCGACAGAAGAAAGATTTTAGGTTTGTAGCTTGTATAAAGATGTGAAGTTGTAATGACCGAACATAACTTGGAATACATACTTGAAATGTAACTTGCGATAGTTGTATATTGTTATAGCAGTGAAAGTTTTTGATGAGAAGTTGTAAGTAGTACCATATTGTAATTAGTAATCAATTATATTACTTGTTTGGGTAGTGGGCTCTTTTGGTAATCAGGTTTTGTATCTACAACTCCTAACAGGGTTGAGGCTTCTAACAAGGCCTATAGTCCCTTAACTAGGACTGATACACTATATGATTGTAATTGGCTCCTAACAAGGTCAAAATCCTTAATAGGATATCTTTTAATTAGTGGATCTTTGTGGGTTCCATCCCCACCAGGGTTTTACCTTGGCCAGGGTTTCCTCGAGAACATATCATGTGTTATGAGTTCCTTACATTTACTACTATGTATGCTATTTAGTTTCTTATGCTTTGTATGCACTAAAGTAATCTATTATATCCATAAGCGGGCAAAAGTAAAAGTTTGTGAAATACTGATTCACCCCCCCCTCTCAATATTTCCTATTTCTAACAACCTGATCATGGTATCCGCTAATCTTGAACTTCACTATGCACTGCTCATTGACCATGACCTTGTGGTCATCTTGCACCTAGGAAACTCGATATGGATGTGGATGTTTCTGTCTCTTGAGCTTCAAATTTTTCACCATCTCTTATGACACCAAATTTTCTATACTACCACTATCAATAATCACATCACAACATTTACCTTCACACTTGCACCTAGTGAGAAATAAGCTCCTCCTTTGCTCAGGTTCATTCTCACCACTCAACAAGACTCTTCTGTTAATTTTCATTTCTCCTCTTTCAGCATCTTCAGAATATGATGATCTCACATCTTCATCTACATGTGCAACTCTGGCTTGGCCTTCATTTCTCTTGTCTATTCTTCCTTGGTGCTGAGGACATTCAAATGCCCTATGATCTTCTCCATAGTGAAAACATGTTCCACGGAAGCCTCCTCTTCCAGATCCTTGTCCTCTTCCTCTTCCTCTCTGATCTCTATTATTCTGATCATGAAAATGATTGAAATTATATCCTCTCTGATTCTGGTTGTTACTAGCCTCATCTTGCCCTTTTGAATCTTCATTTCAATCTCCATGTGACCATCCATTAGATCTTCTATCATGACCTCTTCCACTTTGTCTACTCTCAAACTTCTTGTTCAACTTTTCCTCTATTTTTAGGGCAAACTAGTATGCCTCTTCAATACTATTCATTTGAACCAGATTCAACTCCTCCTGAATGCTCAGCCTTAACTCATTAAGGTAATAGGCAACTTTCTCCTTATCAACTTCTGCATGGTCCGTTCTAATGAGAAGTCAATAGAACTCCTCTATATACTTCTGAATAGATCTTCTTGCTTGCTTCAAGCATTGCATTTTCTTTAGTAGGTCAAGCTCACAATCAAAAGGATTGAACTATCACTTCAATTTATCCACCATCTGATCCAATCTTGTGATTTTATCCTTTCCTCTTCTATTTCACTCCAATTGGATCTCCTGCCACTAGATCTTTGCATGTCCCTTCAGTCTGGCTTTTGCAAACTTGACCCAATTAGGATCCTTGATATCTTCATACTCAAAATATTCTTCACATTCATTGATCCAGTCGATCAATTCTTCTGGGTTAAGATTTCCTGAAAATGTAGGAACCTCAATCTTAGGTCACTTCTCGATCTTTGAAATGGCTTGGAAAATTATTTCTTCTTCTGGATTCAAAAATTTGACTTCCCCTTGTTTAGAATTTCCTTCTTCGGCTTCATCCTCGCTTTCATCTCTGACATTAAGATTCATTCCTTTGTGAATCTCCTCTTGCAATGCTCGCACTTGTCTCTACAACTCTCTAACCTTAGGTGTCACAACACCAGCTCTTCCACCATGTTCTCTTCATGGAGGAATTTTCACGTGTATCACTAAAACCCTAACCATGATTCTGATGAAAATTGCCTCATAGTCGGTGATCTGTTTACACAAACCCTAACCCACAGTCCTGGTGCAAACTGCCTCACAGTCAGTGATCTATTTACACACTCAGGAACTCCTGCTCTAATACCACTTGATAAAGGGTGGTCCCCTTAATACCACAAACACATAATAGAAACAAAGAAATAACAATAATTTGCAAGAATAGAAAATGGGCTTCTTATTATCTCCACAAGTGTGGAATTCCAAATTTTAGAATTACAATATGCAAAGCCACATGGGAATTCCCCTTATAATATTATATAGGACAAAGCCTTGAATCATTGCCCCGATCTACCCAAAACTACTTAGAACTGCCCCGAACTACCTAAGGCAACACTATGGGCCTTCTTTATATAGGCAATTTCCACCGCTCAAGAAGGTTCCAGAAATTTAGCCCACAAGGCCGACCAAACTTAGAATTATTTTATTTTTCAATTTATTACATCAATGTCAGCTCAAAATAACTTTTGAAACCCAAACATAAATTTTGAAGGAAAATTATTTTCTACCATTTCAGGTGACCCAACTTCCAAAGACCATAAGTCATCACCAATTGACCCGATTGACTATTATGACCCCATTCTGAAAAGGCCACAAAGCACTCTACAACCTTGAATGGTGCAAGCACTTGTCACCCAAATTTTCAATCTCATCTAGGACCTTTATAGCCTTCAAAACTGAGTTCAAAGTTTCTATACCGTGCTGCCAATACCGAAAATCTTGAATATCTCCAAAGCTAGATTTGATCTACCAATGAAACTTTATTGGTAGGTTGATATGAATGAGATGAACCTCCACATGTGAAATCAGAACATTTTGAGATTTTGTGACCAACTTACTAAAAATAGAAATTTTCCATAAATAGTAGCTCTACACAAGATAGCCCTTATTGAATACAAAATCATAAATATTTTTGGGTGATGCAAGAATGCTCTTACACCCAGGATGCTCCTACATCAAGTACCTAGGCCAAAAGATAAAAATATTATCGGTACTAAATGGATTTTCAGAAATAAGGTGAATGAAAATGGAGATGTTATAAGAAATAAAGCTAGACTAGGTTACAAGGGATATGCATAGGAGGAAGGTATTGATTATGGTGAAACTTTTGCACCTGTTGCTAGACTAGAAGAAGTCCACATGTTACTTGCATATGCTGCACATAAAATGTTCAAAGTCTATCAAATGGATGTTAAGTATGCTTTTCTAAATGGGATACTAGAAGATGAGGTCTACATAAAAGAACTAGAAGGATTTGTTGATCCGAATAAAGAAGAAATGATATGTAGACTACACAAAGCTTTATATGGTTTAAAGCAAGCACCCAGAGCCTAGTATGAAAGGTTGCATACTTATATTTTAAGTATTGGTTTTGTGAGAACTATTGAAAACAATAATTTGTACATGAAAGGTGAATATGATGATACTATCTTGATTGTTGAAATATTTGTGGATGATATAATATTTGGAGGACAAGATCATACCTGTAAATCATTTGCTAATAAAATGAGAAAAGAATTTGAAATGTCTATGTTTGGAGAGATTAAGTTCTTTCTAGGCTTGTAGGTTATTCAACAGAATGATGGAATATTCATCACACAATCAAAGTATATAAAGGAAGTATTGAGAATATTTGGCATGGAAGATGCTAAACCAATTGGAACATTGATGGTCATAGGCTGCAAATTAACCAAAGATGATGAATCTACAGAGGTAAACCAGACATTGTACTGATCTATGATTTGTAAAGTGATGTATGTAGTACATAGTAGGCCAAACATTGCACATGCAGTGGGGATTGTTGCTAGATTTTCTACCAATACAAAGGATTCACATATGATTGCAGTAAAAAGAATCTTAAGATACCTGAAGAAAATAGAGGAATATGGTTTATGGTATCCTAAGGAAGGGAAGTTTGAACTAAGAGTCTACACCGATGTAGATTGGGCTGGAAATATAGATGATAGAAAGAGCACTACTGGAGGAGTATTTTTATTTGGTAAAAGACTTGTTACCTAGACAAGTCAGAAACAACCTTGTATTTCTCAATCTACTACCGAAGCAGAATATGTTGTTGCTGCTACAAACTATTCAAACATTGCATATATCAAGCAAGTGTTGGAGAGGATGAACAAGGTAATCACTAAGCCAGTGATTATATATTGTGACAACACTAGTGCAATAAATATCTCTAAGAATCCTGTAATGCATTCAAAGACAAAGCATATTTCTATTAAGTATCACTACTTAAGAGAACAAGTATAGGAGAAGCAAGTTAAAATGGAATATGTTACATCAAAAGAGAAACTTTTGATATTTTTACTAAGCCTCTACTGAAGGACACTTTTGAATACTTTAGGACTAGACTTGGGGTCCATCCCCTGTCTACTGGCCACTAATGTGATCTAGAGCTTGCATCAGTTGATTCTTATTAGAAGATCATTCATGTTGATGAAACATAGCTCACACTTTGGATTCTATCTAAGGTTGTGAAAGATTTGAAGGACAAGAACAGAGATTTGCATATCAGTATACTGAGATACATTGTTTGCACTGAACAACAGAGACTTACTTAGCTATTGTAGAGCTATATGTTTTATGTTTTTCTTTGGCATTGTTGTCAAAGGGAGAGATAAACAATATGATAAATGAAGAGATCAATGGAACATCTATCTAAGGGAGAGATAATATGAGAGCTGCAAAGATCAAATCCATAGAGGAAAGTATGCACTTGTAATGCTGTTATGTAACATAGTGATTGAACATATTAAATATCAAGCTAGGGAGAGATTACCGAGCTACAACATTTACTTACATAGTTTTAGAATACATGTTTGGTATGTGCATGACATATTTTCATATTGCTTGAGTTGCCATCAATGACAAAGGGAGAGATTGATGAACTATAACTGATTGAATACCTAAATGACTTGAAGATTAGTGATTAGAGATCACTGAGTACTGAAATGATATGTAAGATAATTAAATCAGTCATTTTGTTGTCATTGATGTCAACTAGTTTTGACAGTACTTATCATGTTAGTTGGAAATATCTAAACATCTGAAAAGAGAAGAGAAGAGATGAAGAACTGAGATATCTACATGGAGAAAGATGGATATGACAGATGAGGATAAGAAATACTCTTGGTAACTTATTGATGAGTTTATGACTCTATATGGTTGACTTGATTATGTTGCATTAATCTATTTTGAAGAAGGAAAAAAAATGTTACAAGGCAGTGTGGTCAGTCAATGAAGCACTTCAGTGTATGCCAAGTGACAGTGTTAACTGAGCTAGTGTTCACTGACACATTTCTTTGTTAATCAAGTATGGATGAAAGTACTAAAAGCTTAAGATTAGCTGATAGAAATTGATGAGTTGGGATTGTTATGATTTCGAGGTTAAGGAAAAAGTTTTTTATGAGATCCACAACTAAAAAAAATTGAAGAAGATCTAAAGGATGAAAGTGAAACATGTTATTGACACATCTACTGATGAAGGTTAAAGAGGAAAAATCAGTGAAGGAGATTGAGCGGAAAAATCTGATGGTTGATATGAAAATAGTTTATCTGTCTATTTAAGAGATATGAGTTTCTTTGTGAAAGAATTCTAGAAGAAAGAATATTGTAGAGATATCATGTGAATATAGTTTCATGAATGCCTGATTAGACTAGTTGACGAAGAACCAAACTGCAGAACAATATTGAGCGTCAGAGAGCTAATACTGAGTAAAGTAAGCTGAAGAAGTAAATTGAGATGATATATTGATCACAAGATTTGTATGGGCTTAGAATAGATCTAAACATCTTCAAATTGAGTTGTATTGTAATCAGATCAACTACTATTTTAGTTTAACCATTGATACAGAAACATCTCTTAATAGAGTGGACCTAATCATCTTATGTTATGCCCCCATGTCATTCAATGAATGTACATTGTTATCCTATCGAACCCATAGTGAATGTTGGTTGAATGATAACTATTAGTCTTAAATCCTTTAACAAGGTCACACCTAATAGTGTGTTTGTAACCTTTAATAGGGTTGGCTCTTCACCGAGCTCACTTCAGAAGAGTGAAAATTATTTTGGGTTACCGGTCCCAGGTGTTTTTCCCCTTAACAAGGTTTCCATGTTAAATCTTTGTGTTATGTGTTTATGTGGTGATTGATTCATTGTCATACTTTACATGTTGTGTATTTGATTTTGCTAGTAATCACTGTGAGTTAATTGACTGGTAATCGGTAAATGCACAGACATTTTTAGAGTATATGTTACCGAGTATCAAAATTATTTGAAAATAGTTTAAAGTGTTGCATCTTGTAGATTTGGACTATTGATAACTGATATAACTGATTCACCCCCCTCTCAGTTATTCTAACAGGACCATGATTTTATACCATTAGACATTATGTGATGATTTTAATATTACATTGATGATCACGTTAGATACACTTTTATATGCTTATGATATAGATTAAAAAAAATGAATTCTAAATCTTATATTGTGATACACATTGATTTGTGAAATATGATATGAAATGATTAGGATGTCAAATACTTTTATGTATGTACTAACTTGATTCTGCAAATTCTTTACAGTTACTTGAAATAGTAGAATTTAAAATATAAATGTTGCATATGGAAAATTGAATTTCAAATGTTTGAATTATGATGAATTATGGAATGGTAGTTTCTACTGTATATGTGTTTAAATGTTATGATGAATTTTTCATTGATATATGTGTGTGTGTGTGTGTGTGTGTGATTTATTCCTGAGCTACTGATATTGTAATTGAGTGTGAAAGAAATTGACAATGGTTTTGAATGCAAGGAATTGAGGATGGATCAATGTGAATTTTGTGTAAAGCCAATGTTAACTCTTTGTAGAGATGTAACCTCATTTTTATGTGTTTATTTAGTAAATATGATGCATGGTGAATTGCATTTTTTTAAAATTTTAAATATGTGTTATCCATTTGGCATGCCATGTGTAAATTTTAATATGATGTGTTTATGTTGTGTCAATTGACACTTGTACATGTGATTTGGCATGAGCAAGTGCGTTAATTTGGATTAGAATCTTACCCTTGTGTCACCTTATAGTGTTCCCATGTAGGGTTACTTGTTTGAGGAGTCAAAATATGAGTCCCATTATGAAAATCCATAGGTTAACCTCTTAGAAGGCTTTTAGGGGGATAAATAGAGTCCTAGGAGATGGTTAGGGTTAAAATTAGCTATCCCTATAGGTGTACTTTGGGTTAGGGGTTAATTTTTAGCCAAAAATATGTCCAAAAATCAATTATGGCCTTCCAAAAAGTACCATTTTAGAGAGTGCAAAATTGATAGGATGTGAAGCCAATCCCTTCCTCCACATTTTTGGTCTACCTCTCATTTATGAGAGGAGAAAAGATAGAAGAAAAGTGTTGGATAACTGAGAGGGGGAGTGAATCAGTTAATTCCAGTTATCCTATAGTCCCAAACTCCCAAATGTATAAATTCAAACTTTATCAACTAAATAATCAACTTAGTAAGCTATCAACAATGATTTTCTATTCATCTACTGAATATCAGTATAAATAATACTTTGTTTACCAATTAATCCAAAATATGAAATGTGCAAAGTAAACTAACAATCCAATCACATCAAATAACACATAACAAAAATATTTTAATGTGGAAACCCTGCTAAGGGAAAACCACCTGGGACCGGTAACCCAAAATATTTCATTCTTCTGAAGTGAGTTTGATTAGGAGCCAACCCTGTTAAAGGTTACAAAGCACACTATGAGGTGTGACCTGGTTAGAGGATTTATCATTAATAGTTAACTCTTGACCAACATTCACTATGGGGTCAACAAGAAAACCAACTAACATTCAAGGAATGTCATAATACAAATAAGACTGTTAAGTCCACTCAGTTAATAGATTTTGCTGTAACAATGACTAAATTGATACAGTAATGATTTGATTCAAATACAACTAATATTTGTAGATTTTTAGATCTATGCTAAGCTCAAAATACCTCCTCTGATCAATAATCACTTTAATCCTCCATATCCTTCAATATATTCAGCTCGGTCAACAATACTCTGAGACTCGGTTATGCCTGTAGTTCTACTCGGTTATGTCTGTAACCAGTTTGATCAGGGGTGCATGAAAACTTCCTTCTAAATGATTTATTTTGTAGATCCAATATTCTCTAGACTCAATAATGAATCACATGTCTCTTTAAATAGATGTCATAAACTATTTTCTTCTCATCCATTGGATTTTGCCCCTTAATCTCCATCATTCATTTTTCTGCTTCAAGCTTCCTCAGTAGATGTGTCAATAACATGTTTCATCCTTCTCCATTTGATCAATCTTGAATTTTATATCAACCATTAGATCATCATAAAAACTCTATCTTTTACCTCAGAATCATAAGCAACTTTCTAGCTCATCAATTCAGTCGGATGTTATAAACTTTAATTGTTTCTCTTACTCAGTCAATATAGAATGTGTCGGTGAATACTATCTTGGTTATTACTATTACTCGGTATACATTGCACTGACTCAATGTATACTAAAATCTTTAATTACTGACCACATTAACTTGTTCAGTTCTTATCTTCAATACATAACAAATTCATGTAATATAGTAAAGTCAACAATACGAAGTCATAGACTCATCAATTAGTTACCCAATGTATACCTTAGCCATATCTCCATATCCATCTCATCTTCATGTGGATATCTCTTTCCTTACCATGTTCCTTCTTCATATGTTTGTAACCATCATGATAAGTATAGTCAAAACTAGTTGACATCAATGACAATACATATTGACTGATTTAATTACCTTACATACTACTTTAGTAACTCGGTGATCTCTAATCACTGTCTTTCACTTGTCAATTCAGTTCATCAATATATTCAATCGGTTGTAGATCACCAATCTCTCCCTTTGGCATTGATGGCAATACAATGTGAAATATGCCATAGAATACCAAACATCTGTACTATAACTTTATAGATAAATTTTGTAGCTCAATAAGATCTCCCTAGCTTGATCATTTAATATGTTTAATCACTACATAGCATTTTAGGATTTCAATAGACTCTCCCTGTAGATTTGATATTCTTCTTCCTTCTGGATATTTCTCTACCATTGGATAAATATTTCATTGATTCATTCTCTCCCTTTGACAAAAATGCCAAAAAGAGTAAACAACTCCTTCAATAGACAAAATAAATATCTTTTGTTTAGTGCAAATCATGTACCTGATTGTAAACATATATAATTTTCCTGTTCTAGCTTTCACAAACTTAGGAGACCTAAAGTGTGAACAATATGCATCAACATCATCTTATTTTATGATAAAGTATGGGTTGTTGCAACCTCCTGATCACCTTAGTGACTGAAAGATAGGGGATGGACCCCTAGTCTAGTCCTCAAGTACTCAAATGTAGCCTTCAGTAAGGGTTTAGTAAATATGTCTGCAAGTTGGTCTTTAGATTTCACAAAATCCAGTCTCACTTTCTTTTCTTGTACTTGTTCCCTCTGTAATACCCCAAAATTGGCACCTATTTAATTTTCATCAATTTTGGTGCATTATCTCGATTTTACATCACCAAAGTCCTAGTTCCCTAGGCAATTTTCTCCCTCATATCTAACTTAATTTGACTTGATGTCAATTGCAAAGACCATAAATTGCAATAATCAAACACTAAAATTAATTCCTAAGTCTCTTTGACTTTATTAGCCAAATTATCTCTATGATACATTAATTTAATTGTAAAGTCCTATGTTCTTTCTAATTAAATTAAAAATCTACCCCCTTTAGCTAATTACACATAAAAAGGAATTAATTAATTGCTTGTTATTTGAATGGACACCTTTTCTTGAATTAATAATTTGAGATATTCAAAAGGTCCTCATGTGGCATTTTCCATTCTTTTAATTAAATAATTCATTGTCTTTTTGTCTCAATTAGGAATGAAGAGTCCACCGTTTCGAATCAAGAAACTATTCATTCCTCTTCTGGCTTGGTCTATTTAATAAACCTCTTTTTCTTCATTAAAGAGCAATTTTTGAGAGCATCTACACTATAGGCATTTTTTTTTAGTCTCATTTGATTCATTGTTTTCAAAGCTTTTTATTGCATTTATTAGATTAATATCTCATTATTAGTATAACCTTTGCATCACATTTTAGACTAAATTTGCTTATTTGTTCTTAGTTTAATAGCATATTTCTTTCAAGTTCTTAGATTAAGTTGCATCTCATCTTTATTTTCAAGCTCTTAGATTAATTGCATCCTCATTCTTAGATTAAATTGCACTTCATCTTAGCTTAATTGCATTCTTGCTCATCTTTATTGCTTCTTTCAAATCCTCCATTGTTGAATTGGTCTCCCATCTGTTGGCTCTCATTCTGAGAGTATTCAAACACCCCATTCACATAGGAGGCAACAGGTCGCCTCACCATGGAATTTGGATTGAGTTCTTCATACTCTCTCCTGAATTCTATCAAGTGAATAATGACAATGTTGTGTTGTGCCTGATTTAGAGGTCACATTCAGTCACATACATTTTGGCACCCACCATGGGGTAGAAAAGATCAATTTCTGGCCTCATTCTTGATTGGTTTTTCAGTTTTAGTATTGGTTCTAGGCCTTGTACGGACATGTACAGCTTGAAAACCTTGTAATATAGTAATTTATGGATATACTGATGAATCCTCTTTCTTATGCTTTTGGTTTGGTTCATTTTTATAAAGAAATGAATAAGTTATGATCATTTTGGTGAAAGTGGGTATTTGCAGATTTGAAATTCTCTGAATACAGTCAGATTGAAATGTCTGATACGGACAAATTATGAAGAATAAAGATCTCTAATAATATTAATTGGAAAGATACATAAATTAGCTTTCATTTCCTTTTAGTTTGAGTCATTTTCATGCAGATTTGTGAAAGTTATGAGTGTTTGAGTGAAAACTGTTTTTTAACAATCTGTATTGGAGTTGCAGGCAATGATTTATTCTTAGAAAATGATTTATGAATGGGAAAAATAAATGACTTACATATTTGGAAACTAGATTCATTAATAATTAATATGAAATTGTTTTAGTTTCATTTAAATTTCTTTTTAGAAAGATATGTGATTCCCTAGGCAGGGTTTGGTGTTTTAAATCTGAATTATGATAGAAAAATTGCAGTCTGAAAAGGTTATTGGTTGAGGTACCAAATGAAATCATAAGACCTTGTAACTTTGGGAAATGATAGTTATTGATGTTAGCTAAAAACTTCATTCTTTCCAAAAATTTTAATATTATGATTTTATGGGTCAAATAAATCAATCTTTAAAGACTGTCTTGAAGACAACAATGTTACATATCTTATGGTTTGCCATTGATTTGTTTTGATTCTGTACTTTCAGATCTGTGCTAAATGCTGGATTGTAGATCTTTGGACCTAAGGTGAGTTCTTAAAATCTCTATAACACTTGGTTTGGGCATAAAATTAACCTCTCATGTGTTTGGCTTGAGTGTTTACATGCTTTCATAGAACACATTTCAATTGATGCTCTTAATGGGAAATGAATGAACATAGATTTTCTTTCATACAAGTTTATGTAAGTGAATGCTTGTGTTTAAACCTTAAGTAATTCTTAGTTCCAATATCAAATATCTCATTGAGTGATTGAGGGCATGGATTCATTCCTTGTTTACATGAAGAGTTAAATGCACCACTTTGTGGACTCACTTCATGTTTACTTGGAAAGTTAAATATTCCATGATTCAAACCCTTTTGCACTTATGAGTAGTATTGATTAGCAGTCTTAGATTACTTGTGATTGATCTAGATTGCTATCTTGGGTTATTGGACTTGCTAATCCACCGGCCCCTCATTTTCACCCTGTGGTTGCAATCTCAATGCCACATTAAAGGGGAGGGGTCTATAGGAAAGAAGCGTTAATTGTTCCACTTGGCAACCCTTTTGTGCTTTTTGGAAGTCACTTGTTTTCTAGGGTGGGGGATCACTTTGAGTTTGTGTGAGGAGTTAAATGCACCACTTTGTGGACTCACCTCACATTTACTTGAAGGGTTAAATGCACCACCTTTAGTGCTTTTCAATACTTTTTGATAGAGAATTACTTACTTTTTCATTTTTAGAAGGCCTGCTTGGGGATTTCATCACCTCAAGGGATGACCTTAACTCCCATGTTCGAGTGGAGTATAAATATCGGGAGGTGAATCCAAAGACACCTCTCTTGGGAATGAGTTAGATTTCACTCTTGGCTAAGCCTCAAAGAACTTTATACCTTTGAGAAGTGAAGGAGGAGATTTGGGTTACCGTCTCCCCCCGGCTGTGTGATTTTGAATTCTTCTCATCTACGGATTTGTGCCTCACATACCTTGTGTATATCGAGGACTCCCTTTAGAAAATCCATGTATATCCTTGTAGACAACTTGCTAGGATGTTGTTGTGTTTTAAGTGCCTGCTAAAACATTGTCAAGAACATACACAAGTAGAGTCCTTAGAGAGTAGAAATACTAAGTCACTATTCATGTTCGTGCACAAGGTTGCTTTGTCCCTTGCCGATTGCTTGAAGACTGTTTGCTTGAACTCTTTGATTTCTGTCTTATGTGCTTGATCAATGACATAAATCTAATCTACCATTTGTCCGTGATCTATTTTTCTATTTTCCTGTCGTTCACCATCAAAAACTGGTTGTCCTAAGTTAAGAATCGATTGATCTTTGCTTTGACTCGTATTGTCTCTCATTAGTCTACCTTATCTCACTGTGCTCTTGTACCTTGCATTGCGATTGTCTTATCTCGGCTGTTCTAGCCATCTCTTTTTGAAAATTCATACCAGGTTCATCTTGCATCTTGGCTATTCTAGCCATTTATCTCCTTTAGTTATCTTTGAGACAGAGTCTAGCTTTATCCTGAATCTTTGCTCATTACATCTTTGTCTATGACTGTCACGACTCAAAGTGGCAAGACTTATCCCATTCAGAATGCTGATCAAGATCAAAGTAAACCTCATAATCAAGACATAGACCATTCCGAATCTGTTGTAAAATCTGAACTTCGTGAGGAATCCTCACATTCTTCATCATTCCAAGAGTATTACAATCCATTGTTTCAGATATAGTCTAACTTACTATTTCAAGAATATTATAACCCATTGTTTGAAGACCAGCAAGACTCTGAAGGGTCACTTTCTAAAATTAAACCTATTGATCCTTTTGAACCTATCAACTCTTTCACGATCTCTCATAATACTACCAACAAGATGGGAGATCCAAAACCTTCAAAGTCAATTTTCAATCTCAGCTCTAACATGCCAAAACCTTCAAAGTTGGTTTTCAATCTCAGCTCTAACATGCCAAAACCTTCAAAGTTGGTTTTCAATCTCAGCTCTAACATACAAACGATCAAAGCCACTGAGAAGGCTACAATAGAAGCTCAACCGCCTTCTAGATTTGCTAGAAACAAACCTTGGATCTCTCACTGTGACATGATCATTGCTCTAGGGAGTGAGGATACTCCTAAAACCAAAACTCCCTTTGTCTTGTGAGGCCCTACACCTCCCTCTTATAACTACAAAAAATCTCCAGCTTGTGCGAATGCTATCCCTCGATCTCATGCAAAGATTTCTCTCAAAGGTCCTGAACCTTCGACATCCAGACCAAAACTATCTATGGATAAAGCCCTCACTAAGGCAAACGTCCCCAAAGATCTCAATCTTGACCAGTTTCAATCTATGGTGGGTCATTTGACCTCACCTCATTATTTATCCTTCCCTGAAGAAGATGATCACTCTCTAAGCCATCCACATGATGCTCCCCTACACATTGAAGTTATGACAGGCCCCAAGAGTATCCCCCACATCCTCATTGACAATAGTGCTAGCCTAAATACTTGATTTGCTAAGATGCTTACCCAAACAATAGATAGCTTTGTTCCTGCCAATAGAGAGTCCATTGAGTTCTATGATGCTAAGCTCAAAGAAATAGAAAAGACCTTGAAGATCAAAGATATTGGCATGGGGGAATATCAGATTGAGTCCATCTTGTCTTTGACAACTCTCCCTCCATCTCCACATTCCTATGAGGAACCTTCTGAAGATGGATTTGGTATTAGCTATCAGAGCGATGAGCTTGACCAACCTAGCTACAACTTTCACTCATGCAAGGATTCAGATAATGAAGAAACACAGATTCAGCCTATGACACATGAAAGATATTTGAATGTTCAAAATTCTGATTCAGACTACCAGAAAGAGTCTTATCTACCTTCTCAAGTGCTTCAGGAACATGATTTTGGTCCTCACCGGGAGGATTTTATTCACTCTACTGAATAGATTTCTACTACTGCAGCTACTACTGAATATGTCACTGCCTCTAATGGCACACATACTAATTGGGAGCAACTGTTGGATGCTTCCCTTATCTTTGGTATGCCTCAAGGTATGCCTATTCTAGATTGTTCTACAACTTCTACTGTTGAACAAAATCCTACTACTGCCAATTCCAATGGCACACATACTAATTGGGAGCAACTATTGGATGCTTCCCTTATCTTTGGTATGCCTCAAGGTATGCCTATTCTAGATTGTTCTACCACTTCTACTGTTGAAAAAAATCCTACTACTGCTGATTCCAATGATACACATACTGACTGGGAGAAACGATTGGATGCTTCTCTTCTCTTGGGTATGCCTCAAGATATGCCTATTCCAGATTACTCTGCTGCTTCTACTACTAAATAAGATCCTACTATTGACGAAACACTTCCTATGTTAGATGACAACAATGAAGAAAGTCTACCTCTGACTATGTCTCTAGTTGAATGGGACTCCATATCAGATGCTACTACAGAAATACCAGTTGATGCTATGCACTTATATGATAGTCTTAAGAACTCAGAAAGAGGAGAAAGTTATGATCCTCCAGATCAAGCTATTGATAATGATCCTTTCCACCCTCCTGTGGAGATCATTCCTATGGCTCCTAGGCCATCTACTCCAAGTTATACTTCTACTGCTCCAACAAATCATGGGTATCTGAGACCCCATCTTGTTACAATTTCATGGAATCTTGGTAGATCCAGAATTGAAATGGTTCCTATTCATGCACTCTTACCACCTGAAAGGGGACCTGACTCTTGGAATAGACCATCTTGGTTAGGCTCACATAATATTCCTCCAAACTTATCTGACTCTTCTAAGATGACTCACAATCGAAAACGCTCTATGGAAGATTACTTTCTTGATCTATCTGATGCATTCATGAATGATGATGATGATACTAATATATTTGCACTTGAGCCCATCCCATTGACTTTTCTTCCCCCTTCATCTCCTAGAAAAGTGGCCCGTCCACTTCCATTTCCACCTCTCCACCTAAACCAGTCATATAAGCCTTTTTCATCCACAATTCCCAAGTCTTTTGGAAGTAACTTGGATGTGCAACATAAAAATAAAAATAATGAGAATCCACTTATATCTCAAGGTCACCATGTCCCATCTAATCGACATGTGACTATGAAGAAAGGAAAGCAACATAGGTGTTCAAAAGACTGCAAAGGTCCTCAAAAAGAAGAAGACAATCAAAAGCTAGAAAATAAAATAAAAAATGGATCTCAAAATCCATTCTATAGGCATTGTCATCAAAAGCACCTCAAAGTAAAGAAGAAAAAATTCAAAAGCTATGTGGATTCCAAAGAAATAAAAAATCAAAGTTGTCATTCGAGCTTCCAAAATTCTCATGCTTCCCTCCATTCCATCACCCTTGCCTCTCATACTTTACACTCTTCACTCCATCTTGCCTTGTCCCAAAGTGCATATCAGCATCTCCTCATTGCTAATGACATGACTAAGAGAAATCTAGAATGTACTCTCCCTAAGCGTTTAGAGCATGGGAAATCTGGCGAAGAGTTAAGGTGTGTCCATGAGGATATTTGTGGGTCTCACTTAAGTGGTATTTCCTTGACTATGGATCTCTTGACTGTTGGACACTACTGGTTGGCTCTCCTATTACTACTACAACATCTGGTTTTGATTTTGATGATTACTACTACAAGTGACTGTGTTTCCGGAGATCACTACTTAAGGAGAGAAACTCAAAGAGCCTATCAACGCTCTTCATGTGAAGAAGTTCTACAGCTGAAATTCTCTATGTGCTCATGTACATACTTATTGGTCCTGAAAAAAATCCTAAAAATTGATATATTGCAAAAAATCCTAAAAATTACAAAATGTCCTAAAAAAATGATCATCTTAGTGAAAACCTGGCAAACAGGTGCTTTGATGTATTTATTATCCTAGTGAAAACCTGGTAAACATGTGCCTTGATAATACCAAAAAAAATAGAAAATGTGAAAAATACAAAAAAATCAAAAAATACAAAAATACAAAAAAATGAGATATTCAAAAAATACAAAAAAAGGGAAAAAAGAGAAAAGTACAAAAAAAAATTGAAAAAGAGAAAAATGTGCCATTGATGAAAACCTGGTAAACAGGCGTCATGGTAGCAAAAATAGAATCTCTGCCAAGATGGTGAAAACCTGGTAAACAGGTGCCTCTTGTTTTCCTGAAGTAACATCTCATCTCAGCATCACTTGGCTCTTAGTTTCCTACTTTAGTTTCCTTCCTTTCCTGCTTTAGTTTGTTTTCCCATTTTCCTGCTTTAGTTTGTTTCCTACTTTGGTTTGCTAGCTCATGTGCTTGTCTTTGAATCTTCCTCAACTCTTCATGGATTGGAACTGGTTCACACTTGGGGGCACCTGCTTGGTCTAGGGGGCATTGTCCTATCACTTTCAGAAACTCTTTTGAGCATTGGTCGCCAGTGGTTCCCACTATGCCTGCCTACGGATACCTAGCTTTCGTTCGATCTCTCTTCTTTGGGATTTCTTCCTTCTATCAATCACCAGTGATTCTCATTATGTCTGCCTACTGTCATTATCTCATTGAGACTTTGAACGTTATCTTTTCGAATCAACTTCAATCCACTTGAACATGAACTTGAACTAAAACTAAAACTAAATGTGTGTTCCTTTGAGGCATGTTGAGCTTTGTTTTCTTTGAGTGCTTGTTTGTTTGCTTTGCTTTTTTTGCTTTCTGTTTGTTGGTTTAGTTCCAATGATCCAAAGAATTCATTTAAGAGGGGTGTCCATCTGTAAGAGCCTCTATCTCATATTGGATGGCCATGCGTACCTCGACTCCTTTTATATGGATGCTTTGGTGAGGTTGGTTCTTCTCCTTGTCTTTTGAGTGACTTCTTTCTGCTACTGGTGAAATTGTAAATGCTCGTCTTGTTAAGTGAACGTAAGGGTCACTGCAAGCAATCTTTGGCAAAAGAAGGAACTCCTGCGTGTTTGGTGTGTTTGTTCGCAAGAGACATTCTGGTCATTCTAGCAAATGTACTTTGATGCTTATGTTAACTTGCTAAATTAAAAGGAATAGGTGTTTAGGTCATTCTAGCTTCTTGTGCCTTAATGCTTACACCTCATTTCAAAAAATTTAAGACTTATGTCATATTCATATTCTTATGTTGGGGAGAATTGTATGGCATCTTGCGATTGTCCCGTGCTTAAATGAACTCAATGATGATAAATACGATGAGTCCAACAGCCAAGTCCGGAGGATTGCATTTGTTCATCCTAGGCCTGCATTTAGACTTGCATCTTTCATTCTAGGCTTGCATTTGGAGCGCTTTCTTGTTGCTCTCTTGATTTCTTTCTTTTGGATCTTCTCATCAAAGGTTCTCATCTTTTGTCCCAGTCTCATCTTGGCTGCATCCTTTTTCGGGATCGAAATCAAAATCTAACATCTCTAAGTGGCTTGAAATTGCATTTTAAATATTGGACTCCTGGATTGGATGCTTGTGCAGTCCACCTTCAGGTGTCATCTTCCTGCTAGATCCTCATCTTTGCATCATGTTCTCAAATCTTTGCTTCTTTTCATCAAGTCAACTCAAGTCAAATTTGGTCAACCATGGTCAAATTTGGTCAACAAGACCTTTGCTTTGCTCTGATTCAGTTATGTAGCTTCGCGAATCTAGTCTAATTGCTTTTGCTCTACAATCTCTTGTTGTTTATCATCCTTCTGACATGTCATCTTTCGATTTCACTCCCAAGGGGGCAGGATGATTACATCATTTGAATCTTGTCGAATCTATTCTTGAATCAGTCTGATTTGAATCATCAGTTCTCATCGCTAGGGGCATCTTGGTGCCTTGCATCTTGTTATCTTATCATCTATCTTTTAGGTATCTGAGCAATCTAACTTGGATCCTCAAGGGCCAAGCTTCGTTCAGGAGATGGTTCTTGAAATCTTTTGGGTATTGGGGCAATCTAACCCTAATTCCTGGGAGTCAAACTTCATTCTGGAGATGACTCTCCAAATCTCTTTTAGACCGTTATTGGGGCAATCTAACCTGGGTCTCGGAGGACTAAGCTTCGTATTGGGGCAATCTAACCCTGATTCGGAGATAGTCCTAAATCTGCATCTTCATCAATTGGTATTGGGGCAATCTAACGCCGATTTCGGTTCTCTTCTAAGACCATTGTCTTCGCAATCTAACTTAGACTTCAAAAAGTTCATGCTTTGATCTGCTTTCATCTGTCACTTCAGACTATTCTTTGAATCAACGCGTTGTTCGCACATCAATTCAAAGAGGGGCAAATGTAATACCCCAAAATTGGCACCTATTTAATTTTCATCAATTTTGGTGCATTATCTCAATTTTACATCACTAAAGTCCTAGTTCCCTAGGCAATTTTCTCCCTCATATATGACTTAATTTGACTTGATGTCAATTGCAAAGACCATAAATTGCAATAATCAAACACTAAAATTAATTCCTAAGTCTCTTTGACTTTATTAGCTAAATTATCTCTATGATACATTAATTTAATTGTAAAGTCCTATGTGCTTTCTAATTAAATTAAAAATCTACCCCCTTTAGCTAATTACACATAAAAAGGAATTAATTAATTGCTTGTTATTTGAATGGACACCTTTTCTTGAATTAATAATTTGAGATATTCGAAAGGTCCTCATGTGGCATTTTCCATTCTTTTAATTAAATAATTCATTGTCTTTTTGTCTCAATTAGGAATGAAGAGTCCACCGTTTCGAATCAAGAAACTATTCATTCCTCTTCTGGCTTGGTCTATTTAATAAACCTCTTTTTCTTCATTAGAGAGCAATTTTTGAGAGCATCTACACTATAGGCATTTTTTTTTAGTCTCATTTGATTCATTGTTTTCAAAGCTTTTTATTGCATTTATTAGATTAATATCTCATTATTAGTATAATCTTTGCATCACATTTTAGACTAAATTTGCTTATTTTTTCTTAGTTTAATAGCATATTTCTTTCAAGTTCTTAGATTAAGTTGCATCTCATCTTTATTTTCAAGCTCTTAGATTAATTGCATCCTCATTCTTAGATTAAATTGCACTTCATCTTAGCTTAATTGCATTCTTGCTCATCTTTATTGCTTCTTTCAAATCCTCCATTGTTGAATTGGTCTCCCGACTATTGGCTCTCATTTTGAGAGTATTCAAACACCCCATTCACATAGGAGGCAATAGGTCACCTCGCCATGGAATTTGGATTGAGTTCTTCATACTCTCTCCTGAATTCTATCAAGTGAATAATGACCATGTTGTGTTGTGCCTGATTTAGAGGTCACATTCAGTCACATACACCCTCAAGTAGTGATACTTAATAGATATGTGCTTTATCTTAGAATGCATCACCAGATTCTTGGAAATGTTTATAGCACTAGTGTTGTCACAATACATAATCACTGGATCAGTGATATCTACTTTCATTCCTTTCAAAAGTTGTTTTATCCATGCAATATTTGAACAATTAGAAACAACAACCACAACATATTCTATTTTAGTAGTAGACTGAGAAATACAAGCCTGTTTCTTACTTATCCAAGTAACTAACCTGTCTCCCAAAAAGAATGCTCCACCGGTTGTGCTCTTCTAGTCATCAATATTTCTAGCCTAATCTGCATCGGTGTAAACTTGTAGTTAAAAATTGCCTTGTTTTCTATACCATAAACCATAATTCTCTGTGTTCTGCAAGTATCTCAGAATCCTCTTAACATCAATCATATGTGATTCCTTACGATTAGCAAAAAATCTAGCTACAATGCCAACAACATGTGAAATATTAGGCCTACTATGTGCTACATACATCAATTTACCAATCATTGATCTATATAATGTCTGATTTACCTCAATTGATTGATCATCTTTTGTCAATTTTCATCCTATAAGCATCAGTGTGCCTACCGGTTTTGAATCTTTTGTTCCAAAAGTCTTCAACACTTCTTTGATGTACTTTGATTGTGTTATGTATATCCCATCACTTTGTTGTAGAATTTGCAAACCTAGAAAGAATTCAATCTCTCCAAACATTGACATTTCAAATTCCTTTCTCATTTCAGCAAAAAAAGATTTACAAAGATTATCATGTCCTCCAAATATAATATCATCAACAAAGATTTCAGCAATAAGAACCTTCTCATCAGTTTCTCCTTTCAAATAAAAATTTCTATTATCACTTGTCCTCACAAATCCAATACTAATAAGATAAGCATGCAATATTTCATACCATGCTCTCGGTGTTTGCTTCAGTCCATACAGTGCTTTGTGCAATTTACATACCATGTTCTTCATATTCTGATCAACAAAACCTTCAGGTTGTTCTATGTAAACCTCCCCCTCAAGTATTCCATTCAAAAATGAAAATTTAACATCCATTTGATATACTTTAAATCCTTTGTGTGCAACATATACAAGTAGTACTCTAACTCCTTCAAGTCTTGCCACTGGTGCAAAAGTTTCACCATAATCAATTCCTTCTTATTGTGCATATCCTTTACAAACAAGTCTTTCTTTGTTCCTAGTAACTTCACCATTCTCATTCAACTTGTTCTTGAATATCCATTTTGTTCCAATTACATTTTTACCACCCGGTCTCGATACCAATGTCCATATTTTATTTTTCTCTATTTGCTCAATTTCTTCATTCGTGGATTTAATCCATTCCTCATTCTCAAGTGTGCATCTCTAACATTTTTTAGGTTCAAATTCACAAACTAGAACATGTAGTATTTCTCAAATTACTTCGTGTCATCACGCCAACTTGCTTGTCTCCAATAATCTAATTCTTTGGATGGTGTCTTCTCACAAATTTTTCTAATACTTGTTCTCTTCTTTGTTCAGCAGTCAGTGCAGGTTCAAGTTCTTCCTCGATAGTAATTTCCTAATTCTGAGTGTCTATAGGTTGATGCCTGGTGTCTTTATCCCAATTCTCAGTAGCTTCTACCTATCGCCAGGTAGATTTATCCTAATGCTTGGGTAGATGCTCAACAATCTCAATGAATGTATATCTACTATAGTCTTCTAGTTCCTTTGTGCTTTCTACATCATTTTTCTCAGCAAACTCATCAAATCTCACATTAGCACTTTCAATCATTTGGTTAGAAACCTTATTCAAACATTTATAAGATTTTCTGTTAGTAGAATATCCTAAGAATATTCCTTCATCACCTTTAGAATCAAACTTTCCATTTCTATCATCTTTCAGAATGTAACATCTACTTCCAAAAATTCTGAAATAACTTACATTCAGTGTGTACCCAAACCATATCTCATAAGGTGTGTTGTTTGTGTCTTTCTTCAATTGTACTTGGTTCAATGTGTATACAAGGGTACTAATAGATTCTCTCTAGTATATCTGTGCAACATCTTTTTCAATCATCAATGTTCTCGCACAATCAACTATGGATCTATTTCTTCTTTCAACAATTCCATTCTATTGTGGTGTTCTCAGTGCAAAGACTTGTCTTTTAATTCCATGCTCATTACAAAAGTTAGTGAATTCATTAGAAATAAACTCACCTCCTTTGTTAGATCTTAAGTATTTTATCTCTTTTCCACTTTCCTTTTCCACTTTAGCTTTATACCATTTGAACATTTTGAAAGCTTCAAATTTTTCCTTCAAAAACATAACTATCATCATCCTAGAGTAGTCATCAAAAAATAGAATAAAATATCTGTCACCATAATAACTTTGATTTCTCATAGGACTACATAAACCAATGTGAACTAATTCCAAAATAGCTTTAGATGAATAGGTCTTGATCTTGAAACTAGATTTTGACATTTTTCCCATTTGACATTATTTACACATGACATGGTCAGGTTTAGATAAGCTCGGTAAGCCTCTAACATTTCTTTTCTTATTGATCTTAACCATGTTGTCAAAATTCACATGACATAACCTTTTATGCCACAACCACACATTTTCAGTTCTAGCCTTTAAAAAAGAAGTTTCAACATTGTCAAGATAAAATAGATTACCTTTAGATTGTTCACCAATACCAACCAAATTCCCTATTTCATCATAGATATTCACCTTACTATTTTCAAATGCAACTCGGTGACCTGAGTTATTCAATTATGCTACACTTAACAAGTTATAGTTAAGTCCCTTCACCCAATATGCATTGTCACATCTAATCTTATTATTCAACAAGATAGATCCTTTTCCTTTCACTAAACAAGGTGTATCATTTCCCATTTTAAAAAATTATCTATTATAGTGCTCAAGGTATTCAAATTTTTCCTCATCACCAGTCATATGTATTTTACAACCACTATCAATAATCCAAGTATCATTCTTGCTAACCTTATAAATAAGTGTTGTTTCTACATACCTTTCTTCTTCTTCAAAATCTTCTTTCAAAGCTACGAATACTACCTCAATGTCTTCATTAGTTTTGGTATCGGTGTCATCATCATCATCTCCAAAAAGGTAACATACCTTCTTTCCTTTGTCTTTGCAGTCTCGTTTGTTTCTTTTTTCATAGTGTTGGTTGCCTCTGTGATCTCAGTTATCTCTTTTGTCAGACTTTCTATCACCAGATTGGTTGTTGTCTTTATGGTCATCTTTTCTGTTAGGACATCTAGTTGCAATATGACCAATTTCTTTATAGTTAAAATTTGCTAGAGGTAATTTACCTTTATACCTTCCTTTACCTTTATGCAATCTCTGAGCCATAAGTGCTTCAAGTTCATCAAGCTCATCTTCACCACTGTCACTGCCACTTTCATTTCTAATCATATGTTTACTTCTTGATTTACCAATTTTCAAAGATGACATAAATTCAGACTCAACACTTGGAATAATATTGTTATCATAGTTATTTAGCTCAAAAGTAGTCAATTTACCGACTAGACTATCAAGTGTAAGAAGATTACCTAGTACAGATCTCATTTCATAAATTGCAGAGATTCTAATAGCATAGATAGGCAGCAAGGTTCTAATAATTTTACTCACAACAATGTCATCATCAATAACACCTCTTGCTCCTCTGATAGCATTAACAACCTCTTTGATTTGGTTAATGTACTGTGAAATGTTTTCTTCTTCTTTCATCTTCATATCATCAAATCTTCCTCTAAGACTCTCAGCTCTTGCTCTCTTCACATTCACGTCTCCTCTGTGAACTAGAGTAAGTTTGTCCCACATTTCTTTGGCTATTAAGCATGTCTTGATATCTTCAAATTTAGTATCTGATAGGGAAGCAACAATCTCTATCATTGCCATATTATGTTCATGTTTATCTCTCATCTGATCAACTGTCAAAGGTCTAATTATCGGTTGTATGTAACCATTGTATAGGTAAAATACTGTAGATTCTCCAATTCTAGATATGTGCAATCTCATCCTACTTTTCCATGTTGTGAAGTTCTCTTTATTCAGCTTCGACGCCTCTCTCTTATACATCTTGTGATATTTAGCTTAAGTCCTTTAAACTTTCCTTCCAAGAAACCAATACGCTATGATACCAATTGTTAGAAAACTGACAAGGGGTGAATCAGTTAATTCTAGTTATCCTATAGTCCCAAACTCCCAAATGTATAAATTCAAACTTTATCAACCAAATAATGAGCTCGGTAAGCTATCAACAATAAATTTTTGTTCATCTACCGAATATCAGTATAAATAATATCGTGTTTATTGATTAATCCAAAATATGAAATGTGAAAAGTAAACTAACAATCCAATCACATCAAATAATACATAACACAAGGATTTTAATGTGGAAACCCTGCTAAGGGAAAAACCACCTAGGACTGATAACCCAAAATATTTCACTCTTTTGAAGTGAGCTTGGTTAGGAGCCAACCCTATTAAAGGTTAAAAAGCACATTGTGAGGTGTGACTTGGTTAGAGGATTTAACACTGATAGTTAACTCTTGACCAACATTCACTATGGGGTTAAGAAGAAAACCAAATAAAATTCAAGGAATGTCATAATACAAATAAGACTGTTAAGTCCACTCAATTAAGAGATTTTGCTGTAACAATGATTAAATTGATAC